>LUGF01022702.1:8484-34296 GCA_001625245.1 Calycopis cecrops | reverse complement strand
CACCAACACTCACAGCAATCCGATGAAGCTGTATCTGCTTCTCTTCCCCTCCAGCATCAAGTGAGAAAAAAAGAAGCATCCGTCATTTCTGAGGCGGGCGTGTTTCCTGTGACGATGCAGTCATAGATGCCGTGTCACCTTGGCGGAATACTGCTTTATATTTGTGTTGCCTTGGCTCTCTTCCAGGATGATGTAGGTCGACCCCACTAATAAAGATACATTTACAGTAAAATATTAACGGCGGAGAATTATCGCCTCCCCGTAACTGCCCATATTACAGCCAAAGTGGGCTTCAACCCCCTTGTGGGCGCTGGAGACCTAAGGGAGGTAAGGGGCTAGACCATTAATTCGCTAAGAGGGCGGTAACACCACATTGACCTTGTGGGCGCTTGAGACTTAGAGGTGCTACACCGTTATTTCCCAAACTTAAAGATAGGTAAGGTGCGGCAACATTCTTTCCCAATTTGGGCGCTAGCCTAGAGAGGGCGGTAAGGGGGTCTGGTTAACGACTAATATGTAATAAGGTTTTTAAGGTGAAGAGCGAAGTTTTGAAGGGGAGAGTTCAGACGTTTAAAGTTTAGCCTTGAGAAGGCAAGTTTGTAGTTAACCTTTTTTTACCAAAGTGCGAACAATCCACAACACAATAGGAAACAAAATATCTCAGCTATATGTAATGTATAAGCTTGTGATATATAAGAGATGCACCATACCCTCTTGAAACCCAATTCGCAGCAGGATAGCTGGTTATGAACATAAGTCTGAGCCACTTCGAACACAGTGTAATCGATCGATTTGTGTAATGGTGTATAAGTACGTACACAAAAAAATAGCAGCAACCGCGTGTTGAACTAGGCTTTCTTGTATATGTTTATTTTCTTCGAAAATAATTAATACCTTGACGCAGAAGATTAGATACCTAAAGACAAACAGCCGAGTTGGGCCAGCACACGTTTCGAGCAGTCTGTGAGTAGCAGTTGGCCAGAAGTAGAGAAAGATTAGAGGGCAAGGTACCTGCATAGTACTTATGCAGATGCCTATGTCGTCGATAGTTATTAAAAGTCACAACAACACAAATCAAAAGAACAAAGAAAAATAAAACAAAATACATATGAATAGCTCGCTAGTATTGGGTTTGTTTACAATAGAGGCATACAATAATGGTCGAAGTTATATAAGATCGCTAACTCCTAAAACAAAATTGCAGAAATGATGCCCTGCCTAGGTAGCGAAGTAATTATTCAATGCTCCATTTAATAGCGAAAATCTGGAAAATCTATTTCTATGAGCATAGATTCGCCAGCCCTCGAGCTCTACCAAAAGAAAGAGTTACTTAGATTCATTCAAATGCATTCTCACAGGATTATCGGCTGGAATAATCTGGAAATCGCATGGAAATCTTTAGAACACGCTCCAGCAGTATTGCAATAAGTGCGGAACAAACGTACAAATTTTCTCGAAACAGCAAGTGTTGGCATACTAAATTAGAAAATAAATCGCACAACGCCATCTTCTGTGGTTGTACAAAACTACAACAGAACTAAGTTTACCTCACCAAGCGAGTGATTTTTATAACAAGATTGTTGCCAACCTCAAGAATCGTAAGTACTCGCGCGTCCCAAGAGATGTCGCCTGGGTCTAATATATAAATGTACATACCTACATATAGCTATACGTGTAATTACATAATTATAATGCCTAGAGAACGGCCAACCTAAATCTCTATTTTTGTACCTGTTTACATTGAATGTTTATCGATTAATTATAGATAATGCCTCAATGTCAATACAATCGTTATTAAGAGGGATCATCTCATCCGGGCGTAAGCGACGAGTTATTCCCAGAGCGGGGTGAGGCGCGTCAGCGGAGGGGNNNGCGCCGCCGCCGCCATGGGCAATCACCACTCCGCCTCTAACGCCACCCATAGAACCAGGAAGAATGTACACTGGAAGTCAGCAGGTGAATATAATAACACTGAATCTAGTACATGCATATGTCACACACGACGCACCGAACGCAACACATTCGAGATACGCTGGCCAAAGCCCCAGTCTGCGTGTCTATTTATAAAAAGACCGCTCGCTATGATTTCTTTAGCGTGGCACACCAAAACAAATTGTGAATCAAGGTGCATTTAATGCATACGACAAATGTAAAATATAATTTTATATACAAACACGAAATTTTACGAACTAATAACTGCCTAATATTGAACTAAAATTAGGTAACTCACAAAGAGACAAGTTTATATTTACAAGCTGACGTAATTACTTCAATATTTCAGGTAGGCCTACGCCTCCTGGCAAGCCCGATATAATTCCGATATTATCAGACGAAGAACCCAACGCAGTGACGCTACGATGGGCGCCGGCGCTTCATGACGGAGGTGCCCCGCTGCGGGGTTATCAGGTGGAATGTAATCGCCTCGGATCTCCAGATTGGGTCAGAACCGCACCCCCGATTGTCCTGAGGCCCGAACTGGTTCTCACTGGCCTGGACCCACCCCACCGATACCAATTCCGTGTTGCTGCAGTAAACGCCGTAGGATGCTCCGAATACAGCGATCTCTCCGATGTACTCAATGTGAACTCGGACCATCCGTCGTCATATGAACCTCCTATATTCCTTCAGCACCTGGAGAACGTGATAACTTTAGAAAATGAAAAAACAGAGTTCCGTGCTATGTTCACCGGCTCACCGACGCCTACGATTGCCTGGTTCAAAGACGACTATGAAATATTTAGTAGTAGAAGGACAGCAATATCCACGACTGAATCAACTAGTGTTCTAGTTTTCCACCAAACATTGCCAAGTGACGAAGGTGAAATAAAATGTACAGCGACAAACAGAGTCGGTCACGCTGTCACGAAAGCGCGATTGACATTAGAGGCAGCCCCCAAATTACGATACCCACGACAATACGAAGATGGATTGCTTTACGAAATAAACGAAACTGTTTTCCTCAAAACCACCATAGTCGGCAAACCCACACCGACCATAGAATGGCGTCACGACGGTCAACCGATAACAGTGTCAGATAGAGTGCAAATAACAAACAGTCCTAAATTTTCGATGTTAAAAATACATTCGGCTCGTAGAAGCGATCGAGGTGAGTACCAAATACAGGCAAAGAATAACATAGGAGAAGACACGGCCGCTTTTCTTGTTACAATAACAGCACCACCAGATCCGCCTAAAAACGTAACGGTGACTCGACAAGTAGATAAATCTGTAACTCTAGACTGGGATCCACCAGAAGACGATGGCGGTTGTCGCATAGGCAATTTCGTTGTTGAATATTACCGCAATGGTTGGAACGTTTGGCTAAAAGCAACAACCAGTAGAAAGACGAATGTGACGCTCTTCGACCTGATAGAAGGGAGTGAGTATAGATTTCGAGTCAAAGCAGAGAGTCCTTATGGTATGAGTGCGCCAAGTGTAGAATCAGCCCCAATAAAAATACCAGGTCGCTCTGTAAATATGGAGTTTTTGGCCGTCGAGTCTAGGATAATCAATGACGTACTGATTAAAGAAGATGGTGAAGAAGTAGCTGTGTCTCCGGTGCCGAGACGAAAGCGCACATCAGCCGCAGCGAAAACATCGATTTCTGCTCCTGTCACCCCCGTGCCACGTAAACAATTACGCACCGAAACATCACAAGATTCCGCGAGTACTGAGTTCATGCTGGTACTCTATCCTGAAAAGGATAAAGCAGCGGAAAAAGCTGGTAAGCCAACAATTTGTGTTTTTAGTTTTATATGTCGATGTTATTTACTTTTTGCAAGGCGAATTTCATGTCTTGACTAGCGAATAATATTTATGATTAAGTTATCAATGCGAAACTTACACTAAATTATTATATAAGTATTGCAACGCCCAATTTTTTATTTAGTCTGGGCGAATTGGTAATGACAGTACAGTATTTGATGAAAATAATTATTTAAGTGAAATTTTTAACAATTAATGCTGTCAGTGCGAATTAATGCTAATTTGCGACTTTTTAAATTATAAAATTATTCACATTAGTTGCATTCTTGTGACTAAAAATTTATAAGGAATTTTCTGAACGCAAGATTTTTTAAGCTGAAGGACTGAAAACATGCAGGCAGTTTATAAGTGATAAGTGATTACCTGTAGATATTTGTACATAATAGTTTGCAAGTGACCAAGCACGTCTGCTGATCAATCGACGGTGTTTAGACTCCGTCGACGTTGAGGTTTGCCTTAATAAAAATATGGCCGGTAACTTCTATTGTATATAATGGTGCTAGCGATATTATTAAAACTGGTTATCATGGTTATTTTACAATGAATGTTTTGTAAGCATAAGGAGCTGACGAGCAGTCGGAGATTCGTGATGATTATACGCCAGCTGATGCTTATATACATCTGCATAATCATTAATCATGCAAATATTTTTCTTCCAAAAACATCGGAAACATATTGGAAACTCACTAACAGGACGAAACGGATGTCACGTTACTTCTGACAGATGAGCGAGAGGTTACTTACCTTCCTTCCTCTAGCTAAGGGCCGCTTGTTAAAATATGGACTTTGAATAGTAGTAGGTTGAACAGCAGCAGGATTACCCAAATTTGACTATCGACGAAACACATAGACTTTTACATCATAAGTAATATGTCTGTATTACTCAATCACTTACCTGTCCGAAACCCAGTGCGCGGTCTTAAAACGAGTCGCTTGAATTTAAAGATACTGTGAATTGGGGGTGCTAGCGGGGGCTCATCTAAATTGCAATCATGCATTAGGCTGCCAGAGATACGGTTTGAAACGAATTATACGATACGAACGATAAATACGATTTTTAGGTTACAGCTAGTATTCTGTGAGTGTGGGAGATTTAAGAGGGTCAATATCGATTAGTATAATACAATTTTAGTCGCCAGAAATCCTCCAAATGTTTGTTTTCTTTATTACAAACTTTTTTTGCACGATGTCATAACCGAATATGATACGTAAAATGTAGAGAAAGAGTTAGCAGTTAGATGCTTCTACACTAAACTTCGCACCAATGGAAGGTAGCCACGCACATATAGTAATCAAACACAGAATTGAAATGAGGATATTTATCAAATGTATAATTATGTTTTGGTTAGGTTATGTTAGGCTATGTATAAGTTCAGCGAGCGAGCGAAGCGAGTGAGCCAAGTGGATCGTCAAACTCTAATTGGCCTAGGCCGAGAACTTGGAAGAAATTAATAACTTTTTTATTGGTTTTGAAAAATCTCCATTAACTAAAATTGCACTTCACTTTTTTTATGAACTATCCATCTCCATCGCTATTTAACATTAACCTACTTGTCCTTTATATACTAAACTAGCTCTGCCCCGCGAATTAAACCGCGTTTAATTTCTACAAAATCCATATAAACTTCAACACCCTATTTCACCCCCTTAGGGGTTGAATTTCCAAAAATCCTTTCTTAGCGGATGCCTACTTTATAACATCTACCTGTATGCCAAATTCAACCCGATCCGTCCAGTGGTTTAGACTTTAGGCTGTGCGTTGATAGATCTCTATGTCACCTTTGAGTTTCATATAATATATAGATACTCGTTTGTGTTTAGATTATGTGTTACAAAATGTCGTTTATTTAGTAAAAATTTCGTAATTCTACTTAAAATTAACTCTCTATAATTCTATAATCCCCCAATTTACAGAATATTCTAATTCAGAAGACTCGATTATGATCTTTTACCTTTTTAGGGTTCCATACTTCAAAGAGAAAAAAACGAAACCCTTATAGGATCACTTTGTTGTCCGCCTGTCTGTCTGTCTGTACGTCTGCCAAGTTCTTTTTCTCAAAAATGAGTAAAGTGATTTAGAAAGAAGGAAAGATATTATTAATTACAATAAAATTGACAATTTCATATATAACAAACTTAACATTTTACATTTAGCTGAAATTAATGTCCAATTCTGAGGTCTATTAAGTCTTGATGCTTTGAAAAAAGTTCGAAAGCTTCTAAGTTAACACAATAAAAAGTTATAACCATCATCTATACACAAATTTTGTATGAACGCACTTTTTCTAAAACCTATAAGGCACTTCCCGTTGACCAATAATTGGGAAATTTGGCAAGAAGTAAGAACTTATAGCACATATATAGGAATAAAATCTGAAACTATTAAATTATATTTATATCACTGGAAAAATCATTACTAACATACCTGTAGTTCGTTTCATATTAAATGTTTGCAAGCGCCCGCATGTAATGTTTCAATTTCATTTATAGTCTTATTTTTTCTTTGCTTGTGTGGTTCACCTCACTCTCACGGAGACACATATACCTACGTTTGGTACGGAACCCTCGGTAAACGAGCCCGACTCGCGTATGGCCTTTTTTTAAATATAAATTGAAAAAGTTTTTGGCTCCATTTTTCTATGTGCAAATGACAAAAAAACGCTCTATTTTATTTCGAATGAATTTACGTGCATGTGATTTCGAGATATTTGTGTGTATGATTTTTAAGTGAGTGGTTAGACCTTCCACGGTTTCAAAGTTTAGTGCATAGTACCTATCTGCAGGTAACTATTTCTCTCAAGACAACCTAATCTTTATAGCTTTAATTAGTAAAGAGATAAAAAAATTAATGTCGGTAAAGTCTGACATTTAGTGTAGTACTTTTTGGTTAGGTTATGTTACGCTACGCGCAACCGGGTACAGTGTCGTGCTAGGCTATTGCCCCTACCGACTAAAACCCCCGCGGGTTTAGCCGCTATAATTGGAGGGCACCGGATCTACAAGCAACAGGGCCCCTCCAGCGACCGGCTGGCCTTGGTGAAAAGGCCAGACTTCTCCTCCTTATGGACTGTCCGGCATTTGAACAGTCCCTACTCCAACGTTGGAACCGTTCAATGGGGTCAGGTTCCCATTCTGACCCCTGGTCCCAATGCTCCACTCGGAGCACGTCACGCCGGTGGTCCCAATCCACGCCGCCATCTGCTAATTCAGAAGGACGGGTGGAGGACCTACTACATTAGCAGACCCCGACCGCCACCCAGGGGCCAACCATCATACGGCCGCACAGGACAGGGAGAACGGCAACGCCACACTACATCTCCTCTTCCTCTGCGGCCCCACCGCCAACGCATCTGACTGTTTAGTCGCGTGAGACAGGGTGCACGGCAACGACACACCGAAACACCTCTCCTCCCGCGACCCCTCCTCCATCCAGAGTGGGCCTTGGGGAAGCCTACTCTGAGCGTCCCCTCCCGGGATCCCTCTTAGCTTCACCGTGGTGATTGAAGCCACGGTTACTAAGCCCCCTCACCACTACAAAGTGAATATCTGTCGAGAGGGAAACATTCTGTACCTACATCAAGGAAGAAAGTAGGAAAAATGGGTCATTTAATTGTTGTTCGTCTGTCTAGCTAAATTTAGGTCCTCGTCAAGAGATTTAAGCGTGATCCTTCCCGGCGTATCTAAGAAAGATCTCAAGTATGCCTGTAATGATCATGCTAAAAGTCATATAGAAAACCGAAGGTATTCACATCTTCAATTTTAATTTTTCCTTTCTTTTTTTTCTTCCTCCTCTTCAATTCACCTTTCAAAAAAATCATAATTCTAAGACGATGCAATCAAAATATAAGTACAGCTGTTGCGTATAAATCTATAGGGTAGGTACTGAAATGGAAAAACGCATACATGACAATAATATTATAAATACAAAAATCTATTTATATTACTAGTTATATATCTGCAAAAAACATTACACACTCAAATTTGTGTGACAGTTAATGCTAAGTAAGTGCCCCGCAAATACAAATTTGTCAATTTGTGTTGTTCTTGGACTATCTGTTTGTACGGACCGGTTGCTTATTGTTTTTTTTTCTTACCTGTTAAGCTAAATTTGCGAGTACCTAATTGAATATCAATAGAAGATATTTAATTTGGAATATATTTAATTTTCAGAGAAAAGGAAATCATTTCAACTGGATTTGGAAGATGCTCTTTCTCCACCACCCATCTCACTATCAGCACCTGAACTTAGCTCACGACAAGTAGTACTTTTCAAGCCACTTCGCCATGCCGTTAGTTCTACCGAATTACTCCACGAACGAGCTATGGCTCGTTTCTATAAAGTTGCAGCAATGAGAGAAGAAAGGTCCAAAAACAAGGACAATAAACTTGTAAGCAAAGAAAATAATCACATTCCTAATCATACCAACGATCTTCGTAACACGGTTCAGATGGATATTCTAGAACAAAGAAATATTACACAAGTGAAAATTCCTGATATTTATATTAAAACGGATTCTATAGACAGTAAAGACAGTAATTATTCACGAGGATCATATATAAAAAATAATCACAATAAATCTGAAATCCTACAAGCTATAAAAACAGATTCTATAGAGAGTAAAGACAGTTATGATTCACGAGGGTCCTCTAACATGAATAATAATCACAATGAGTCGGAAGTGCCACATTTTGTAAAAACAGACTCTGTAGAAAGTAAAGACAGTTATGATTCACAAGGATCATCTTATTTAAAAAATAATCACGATGACTCTGAAAAGCCACAAAGGTTAGGCCAAAAGTGGCAAAGTATGTCATTTGATGAAGATTATACTGCTAGTACAGTATCAACCGAAGGAGAATATTCCGATGATGATGCTGGCAGTCTTAATGAAGATGAAGAAAGAGCAACCTATTATGCTGACGAAGAAGAAACATATAACCCAAGAGATAAGGTAACTTCATCGCTATCTGTATCATCTCTAGATAAACAAGAAGATGTGGAATTTGAGCAATTAAAACCATTGCCATTACCCGACCCCAACTTTGTACCAAAACCAATTTTAAAAAAGAAAGGTACAGATATCAAGAATACAAATTTACAAAACAATATTGTCTTAAAGACACCAGAAGCTAAAAAGGGAAAGGTTATAGATAAAACAAAAAAAGATGAAAAAATTAAAATCTTTAAGAAATTTACTAAAATGCCAGTCCAGAATCCTTTCAGCTTACCAAAACTGCTCAAGAAGGACTCAGATAAAAACCAAGATGAGGTTAAAGAAAATAAAGAGCAAAAAGTTACAAAAAGCGTTATTAAAAAGGACGATATTAGTGACGAAGGCAAAACAGTTATTGATTATTATGGAAATATAGTAAAAGAATACGGAGGTCAAAGAAAACAAATTACACCTCTGTACCTCAACACTGAAGATTTGAAAAAGGTAGCAGAAGATCAAGAGAAAGAAAGTATGCAAAAAAAAGAAAAAGTTGAAAATATTAAAGTTGATAAACAAGTCCTACCAAAGAAAGTAAACAAAAAACAAAAGGAGAATAATATAAAATTGGAAACAAAAAAGCAGCTAAACACGGAAAAGCCGAAAAATACTAAAGCAAGCATAACTAAAAATAAAATAGATAATATTAAAACAGAAAATAAAAATAAAATAGATAATAATAAAACTGAAAACAAAAATAAAATGGCTCATAAGCCTAAATTAACAATAAGAGAAGAAAAATCAAAAGTTAATGATGATGAATCTAAAGCACAGGTTGTTCTTACAACGACGGAGAGGGCAACTATTGTAATACCAATCGATTACAAGAAACTAGAACAAAAGGCCAAAATGAATGTCAGGACTGCAATTGACTACACCGTGGACGTTTGTTTGTTACTATTAGCTTTCTGGGTGTATTTATTCAAAGATGAACGTTTAGCAATTCCTTTTCTTATACTAATTATATATCGTCAATTACAAGAAACCGTCGTAACGAGTGTCCCAGATTGGTTTAATCGTTACACACCTCAATGGCTTAAGAAAAAAAGTTCTTGACTAAGTAAAAAGACATTGTGGGATAATATTATGTTTGTATTGTGAATATTGTATGTTATGTGATTTTGTGACTAATTTTATCAAAATATAATAATATCAGCGTTTTAACTGAAATAAAACGCTTATTAATTTACTTACCTTATTCGAAGCCTTTATATAATAAGATTTCAACAACACCCATCCTTAAGTGATGTCACTTTCACCAGGCAGTATGCCGGCAAAATTTTCCTACGATTTGATGAAGCCACATATTCTTTATTGCGTTTTAATAACCAGGCAGCGATAAATCGAAAACTTACATTTTACTTACATACTCACAACTTTTTCAACCCCAAGAGGACACGCGCGTTTACCGCAAAAAAAAACCCATTCCTCGTATACCCTCGTTTTAAGAACACTGCTCTAATGGCTGCAGCTGACATCGGAATACTTGGTGTCGACATATCGAGTAACGTTCAGTTCCGCGGTCACTTGGAAGTGAAGGCTAAATTTGCCTCCAAAAAGTTGGGTGTTCTCTGCAGGGCGAAGCAGTACTTCATGACAGCGCATGTGCTACAACTGTGAAAAGCGCAGGGCCGACCGCACATGGAGTTCTCACCTTTGGGCCGGAGTCCCTCAATATCAACCCGCTCCATTTGACCGCATTCAATGTGACTGGAATCGTTGACGACCAGTGTATATCCGAATGGCTTGATTCTCTGGCGTTACCGAGAGATGTTGGCTCGCTCTGCATCTTCTACCGTCTCTACAATGGGGAGTGTTCCGAGGAGTTGTTCGAGTACCTGATACCTTAAGGATCCAGCAGCAGAGATCCTCTTAAGGACTTAGGACATCACGGCAGAACTCCAAGTTCCACGGTCTACTACTGTGCGTTTCAGACGTAACTTTTTACCGCGCACAACATCATTGTGGAATCTGTTGCCACAGTCTGTATTTCCGAATACGACCTAGGGCTCATCAAGAAAAGAGCTTACGCTTATTTAAAAGACTGGCAACGCGCCAGCGATGCCTCCAGTTTTACTGATATCTATGGGCGGCGGTAGTAATCTATCACCTGCTCGTCCCTCCCCTTATCCTATAAAAAAAATCTAACCGGCTATCAGAGTACGTGAAGCAGGCCTGGGCTGCCCTCTGATATTAACGAACAAGTTAGAAGTTTTCACGGCGCTTCTGCGATGCTCATATAGCGCTACTGGGAGAAACGGGCCTGGAAACTAGTCTTCTGGTAAAGATTTGCTGTTCAGCCAGAGGTTCCAAGGGATGCCTATAATCACCAAGCTTTTGATAGGGGTTTTGGACGACGTTCGTAATTTATAATCTAACCTAGATCCTCTTAAAGGCTTATCGTGATTCTGGCTTGGTTCTGTAGAGTTTCCTTGTCCTGATGAGCCAGTAAATAATCGTCCAAGAAGACTTTTATTCTTATGCCCTTCTGTCTGAGAATATGAGCTATTCAACGAAGAAGAAGAAGCAGCGAAAGTTTGTGTCAAACGGTAGGCAAATCATTTCCAAGCGTTCGTTGCGATAAATCAAACGTAAAACCTCCTGTAGTTGGGCGCAATCGGTAAATGAAAATAGGCCTATGAAAGATCTATTTGGAACAGCCAGTCCATCGGTTGTAGAAAATCGGGAACCCGCTGAACAATGATTAATTTGAAAGGGTGTGCTAGAATGAAGTGTTTTAGGGCTTTCAGATTGAAAACTGTCCGATGCTAGCCGACGCTAGCAAGGCAGAAGCCAGGGGTGCTTTTTGGGCAGGGCGAAAGCATTTTTTTACTCCGCCATCTCCTTCGAGAACTGCGGTAAAATTGTCTGCATCAAACAGGTTGCTAGACGATGGAGGAATTTTTTGCAGCTTGCTCTTAGTCAAAGGGTCCTTCACATGCTTCAGAATAGCATCACGTCTCTTCTGGATTATCTCGCCACGATGACCTCAAATAATCTGCAGCAAATAAATCTGTTGTGCTCTTATGGAACTCACCGGATGAACAGAAGTTGTTTATTTTTAGATGCAATTCGTCAACATTCAAGTTATCCAAATTTCTTATCCAGGCCAATAAATCCCGTAGATTCCGTTCCCGTTTTTTAATATTCATACTAAAAACAAATAACAATAATTTTAATATATTAGATAACTAATCTTTAATTACACGTATAAATTGAGGTAAGAAAGACTACTATCTTAAAATACCTACGTAGTCTTTAATCTTAAAATACGCGAAGCATCGTCAGAGCATTGTACTTTAAGACTTCAAGTTATACTACATATTATCAAGAAGTGGATAGGTACTCACATAATAATCGGTAGGTATTATCCGATTTGCACAGAACACTTACTTGATGACTTTTACACTCGAAGGTTTACACTTTAAACTTATTACTCTTAGTTATGCAGCTAGGGCACGTCCGAATCGGTGGGAAGACAAAACGCCAATGAAGAATAAGTGGCTTGATCAAATCGTAGGAAAATTTTACCGCCATACTGCCAGGTGAAAGTGACGTCACTTAAGGATTGTTGTTGTTGAGATAAAAAAGAGGCGGGAAACGCAGTGCTTATCTCAATAAATCTTCGAATAAGGTCGGGTCAAATTAATATTAATTTAATTGTCTATTGACGTTAATTTTAAAATAAAAAAAATAAATAGACAGTAAGATACCTGAAACTGGAAGGCGATGACTTTATCAAGTTTTAGGTAGTTCGTAACAACCTTTGTAATCCAAAATCAAAATTATAGTGAAAAATATATAAATGAGGATGTTTTATCCTAGACACTACCTACCTAGTAAGTGCGTTCGATTTATTTCACAATTTAAAATACCTTTAACCGACTGTATACCACCCGTACCACAACGTCATGTTGTTGATTCAAAATCCTGTATCATTCGTGATAAAGGCCTCGTCCTAGGAGTATATGACAACAGAGATTTAAGAGGTGAATCTCCTACTCTTACACGTAGTGCCGAGAAATATAACAAGATGTGTAAAGGCAAACTTTGGACGCAATTAAACCTGGCTCCGATTCCAAAATTGGGTGAGTGTAGAGTATTTTATGATTTAGATGACACATTTGCGTACGTAGCAGTTGCAGGGCTAGGATCAGAATGCGTATTTAAAGAATTAGAACAAGTTAATGCACTGTATGAAGCGATCCGAATTGCAGCTGCCGTTGGAGCCAGAGCTCTAAAGAAATTAAGACCTGCCAAGATTTTCTTAGAATCATTCGGAGAGGCAGAGGCTTCAGCAGAAGGGGCCACTCTTGCAACGTGGAGGTTTCGAGAATACAGACGCCCCGACGTAAAGGAACTCTACTCTCTATCACTTAAATTATTCGATGATTGTGATTTTGAAGGGTGGAAACGAGGAACGATTAAAGCGGAATCTCAAAATCTAGCTCGATACTTACAGGAAATGCCTCCTAATATTCTGACACCAACAGCTTTTGCTAAAATAGCTGTGGACCTGTTGTGCGAATTAGATATAAACGTGGAGGTTAAAACTAAAGGCTGGGCGGCCAGTCATAACATGGGTGATTTCGTCGCTATAGGAAAATCATCAACACAGCCACCGCTGTATACAGAACTAAGTTACTATGGTACAGATCAGCGCCATAGACCTCTTGTTTTAATTGGCAAAGGTGTCACCTTTAATAGTGGCAGTATAGATTTAAAACCGCCGTCCGAGTTAAGATATATGAAAGGAGACATGGCTGGCGCGGCGTGTGTTTTAGCGGTAATAAGGGCTGCAGCTATTTTAAAATTACCAATCAATATTAGAGGCATCCTACCGTTATGCGAACTGATGCCATGCGGGAAGAGTCCTAAGGTTCGTGAGATAACCTCCGGTACCGATGGGAAATCAATTCTTGTGAGATCCGCGTCCCGCGAAGGAAGGCTTCTAGTTGCGGATAGTTTAGCCTACGCAAGAAACTACTGGCCAAAATACATAGTAGACATTAGTACAGTGTCAAAAACGCTGATAAATTCATTCGGCGAGGCGGCGTGTGCCGCGTATAGTAATTCCAACGAACTGTCATATTATTTGTTCAAAGCTAGCCATAAAACCGGGGACAGAGTATGGCCGATGCCTCTGTGGAAACATTACGAGGAGCGTATAAAAAATATCGAGCCAGCCGACATTGCAAACACCGGTTTAAATAACTACGGTGACTCGCCCAACTGCGCGGCATTCCTAAGTCAATTCGTCTGTGACAGTAAGTGGTTGCACCTAGACACGTACAATGTAGCGTATACAAGCGGTTACGACTTTCCGTACCTACACAAAGGCATGACTGGCCGACCAACCAGGACTCTAATAGAGATGATATATAAACTGTTATGTGACGCTAAAGTATAAAATAAAAAACAAATACAGTTGTCTATCTTGACAATAATATTACCCACCATGATACTATTGTATTACTGTAATTATACTCAATATTATTGTCATGTACTTATTATTCGAATTGTATTGTGTTAACAAAATCTTCAAATTCTAATGTGTAATCGTAATAAATGTTTATAACATCGCATAATGTCTTTTATTTTCATATTGGGCAATCCATCAATTTTGACATGATTTTAATTTTAACCAATTTCTTGATCTTCTCCGTTGCCTAGAACTTTTCCTTCAACTCACGAGTGTTGGACTCTTATTCTAGTCGTTGTCCGGTGTCTGTCAAGGTGGATCTACGCCCCTTACGTCTTTTTAAACAAAGGTGGGCAAACGAGCAGTCCGAGCCTTGTGGCGATTATCGACCATATATCAGCCAATCCTTCTCTAGGCCAACGAGTGTTAGCCCAGCTGCTAGAGGCAAATAAGGCTTAAAATTTACTGTAATTAGGTCTTAATTAGGTCTTTTTATAGCAGAGTTTAAGTATCGTACTAGAGGTAGCCTGAGTTTTGATCCTTAATATTCATAATTAAACAAATTATGATTTTTATAAAAAAAAATATCTTCGCCCCCAATAAAGATAAAGCTTTAATTTAAAAAAAAATAGTTTAAAAATCGTCGGAACTCAAATATAAATTTTCACATCGATACGAAAAATTGCCCCTTGGCAAAATGCGAAAACGTGCGGACCAAAAATGGGCCATTTTTCAGAGGCCATTTTAAAGACGATAGCGATCGAAATTGGAACAATACTTTTCATATTAATAAAATATAAGTCAAGAAGCAAAAAATAAGCACCCATAAGACGACTACAACTACGGGAAGGTTATAAATTTTTACTTTACTTTTTTTTTAGCGTTTATTCTCAATAACTCAAAAAGTTGAAAATATTTTTCAAAAAAAAAATTATAGTACGTGTAAGTTGTTGAAAGAAATATTTATGCACAGTTACAAGCGTACAAGAATTTTATAAAAAAAAATAAAAATATTTAAAAACTTGCGTGTTTTTGATGGTTTTTTGCAATTATTTAAACAATTTGTTGACCGATTTTGAAGTTTAAGGTCGCAAAATGACCACATTATGATCACTTTAAAAGGATAAAAATTTTAAATCTATATTGTTTGTTGTTTTTTAGATATCTTAAAAAAACTGTTTTTTACCTATAAAACCATTTTTTAAACAGTCTTCCGCAACTCCAAAAATGACACACTAAATTTTCTCTCATTGTGTGTGACCAGACCAACCCATTTTTGCGCATAATTTGCTGGACCTAATTACAGTAAATCATTTTCCTCTAGCAGCTGGGCTATATGAAAGCCACGCCAGCCTCGCTGGTGCTATGTGAGATGTATTACGGTGTGAGAGTTAACTGAGGCAGATTGAGATGCAATGTAGCAACGACACCACTTCTTACAAAACAGTTTGCACCATAGATTTAGAATTGTTCTCACTACGTAAAAGATGTACAAAGCGCGGAAGCGAGACATTCCAATCAAGTTCCAATCATCGAAAAAGAAAAGAGACAGTAGATGAAGTACATATGAGGCCATTTTGTTAGAGAGGCCACAGCGACCCGCTTAATCAGAAAATCATCTAAGTGTTTTTGTATTAATTCACACACTTGTCAAATATACTTTTTGTCTCGCCTCTGTTCTGACATTGTGTATCTTGTACCTACATTCTAAAACGATGTATACCTTATTCAATTTTATAGCCAATTAAAAAGATAAATTATAAAACTATCTCCTCAAAAAGGAATAGATATATTTGCATTTCTCAACTGTAAAATAAAACACAAATGGGATAAAAAAAATATAATAGGAACGTTTAGTATGGCACAATACATTAAAAATAGTTAAAATAACATTTAACAACATATTAAGTAGTAGCATTTTTGGTACATGAAAATAATAAGAATATTACCGATTTTTGCTATTTAAAAAGAGGCGTTTTAGATGGGGGAACAGGTATTCGAGTAGTCGATATGTACATTTAAATTCTACTTAAAGTCTAATTCGGTATTTTTTTATTGTTTTTTTATGTTTATTAGACCTATTGAATATATTGAGGCCCATAGAATAAAATAGCCTAACACTATCCTATAGTTGAATAAATGGTATACAATATTGATTACATCTTAGATTGTTTTTTATACATTTAAAAAAATATCTGAGTAGCTAGAACAAAACAATTCTTAAAAATAATTAAAAATGATTACGATTATTATTATAATATTGCTATACTAGAAATGACTATTGACACAATATTCAATATTGATTAAACATATGCTTACAATCTAAAAAATATAAACAATATAAATGCCCGTTTAAATGCAAATCATATTCACTATTAAAATAATTCTTTGTCTATAAAATATAATGTCATACAATTTCATAAATGAAATTAATATATGTTTGGTTTCACCTTACTACAATACTCAATTATATTAATCAGTTCTATTTATATACAAAGTTATTGAAATCCTAAGACTATCGGTTACATAATTCGTACGTTTGATAAAATGTATTGATATAGCAAAGACTGTGGATGGGGCTAAGGGGTACTTAAGATGATTAATACATTATCATACATAAGCTCTCTTCTCTCCTAAATTTGACAGTTGTATCAAACGTAACCCCTTTCCTCAAAACACAGAGAATTACCTAAGAACTATTACTGTTTAAATATTAGTCGGAAAAAATTTGCATGAAACATATTCACAAGTTATACACGAATATGAATATGTTGAGTATGTTGACTATGACCATGAAGGCCATATGCCCGTAATCCTAGAGTTCATTCCGCATCATTCGCGACTTGCCGTCCCAGACCTGGGAGTCCTCGGTGTCGCTGATGTATCCAGGTTGGCCAGTGTAGTGGGTGGGGTGGACAAGGAGTGGGGCAGCAGAAAAGGCGTTCAAGTTGCGGAGGGGGAAGTTGGCCTTCCACGATTCACTGGGGAAGACACGGTTATAATTATATTTTAGAAGTTACTTATTTTTACTTTTCAATGATTTATAATTGATTTCTTTTTCTAGTAATCTAATCTGTATCCAATGCCTTTGCGGTGAGAATTAATGTGGTAAGAGGCTATTATTTTATTTCTACAGGGGACCTTAAATTCTAAAGCTATATAGCCTATAGAAATAAGATAATGTAATAGTATAAATACTTCCTTACTTTCAGTAATGTGACATAGGGGGCAAGGGGTCACAAGACTGGGCCAATTGTGTCATAATATCATAGGGACTGTTGACAGAAGAGAAAACATAAAACTATCAAGTAACGATGACCCAGATTTAGTAGTACACACTTGTCGTGCTCTTATGTAGCTACGAGTTTTCCTAGCTCCACTTTTGTGTGCTATGTAGCATGTTGCTGACGCGAAATCAGATTGGCCCATGTCGTAACGCCTAAAATAATTTTTACTCCAAAATTACTCACTTGGGGTGTTGGTCGAACATGATCGGCAGGAACTCATCAACTGGCAGCATCTTGGACAGCGGGTCGGCGTCCAACAGCTTCTTAGCTCCGGTCTCGCTGAGCAGATATCCCAGCGTCCAGTACGAGTACAGAGGCTTCGTGGTGTGCTCAGTGACGTGCACCTCGCCGTCGTGTTGCAGGATTTTCCTTCCGATGTATCTGCGTGTGCAATTTAGACTTTAGTGTGGATTTTGACGACTTGCGAGAGCAGTGATCGAGATGCGTGTAGCAGGTCTTGGCGTTTTTTAAAAGAGGCTTATGTCTAGCAGTGGACCGACAAAAGTTGATAATGGATTTTGTTTGTGTATTTAATAGGCATAAATAAGTCATATTGTTTAAACTATAGGTGTGAGGGAAACAGAGTGCTTGTGTCGGGGCATAAGAGGAAGCGAGAGAGGGCTCGCCCCACTCTGTGTCACCGAAGGAACACTCGAGACTTTTCGTCCTATTCGCTATACTGATGCGACCGTACACGCTTAATTATTGTCGGGAGCATCTCATCAACGAGTCAAGGTCTTCTCATTTAAATCACGAAACAGATTTTAAGGCGGTCAAAGCCTTTTGTTGAGTTTGTTCATCGACATCTGTGAGTAATGAAAACACGCCCTTTTTCACTCCATCCTCTACAATAGGCCATCTCAATTGTATAGCTTGGCCTGACTAGACATTTTCATAACAGAGTAAACATTACATCAAACTATGTTCAGACATTCCCCGTGATGCACTTTCAAATAAACAGGCAAACTTTTAAACAGAAGAACAAACAAAATTTCCACGAAAATGTTTGGAACTTGTTTCGTTATCGATTCTAAGTATTCCTAGGCCATTTTGTGCATTCCATGTTGAAACTTTCCTCTTCAACTTTATTACAATATAGTGACTGCTAAAAATAAGAAGAGCGAAAGAAGAGCGTGATGGAAAAGTGGCCTATAGTCAGTGGGAATATTGTGGCGGAGTAAGTGAGTAAGAACTTACACGAGGTCCCAATTCAGATCTTTAATTTCCTCCATAAGCTGGTAGAACTTGTGACGGAAATACGGCACGAATTGTACGTCGTCTTCCAAGACCAGAGTGACGGCCAGGTTCTTATCTACAATCTGAAAGTACAAATTAGTATATGTCAATGTTATGCATATTTTTATTCAATGGTTATTATTTTGACACGTGTATACTAATATCCGTGGAACCGAAGGGTAGACGGGGTGCCTACGGACGCACGTGGCGTTCATTTAATTTTTTATTAATAAGCCGGCGTCAAACGCGTCGACCGGGTGCGGAATACGACGCTACGCTCAACGACCCGCATCGTAGACGTCGGCAACAAGACCGCCCGGCTGAAGTGGGAGTGGGCTGGCCATGTGTCGAGGATGAACGCCGAGAAGTGGGCCCACATAACATCCCAGTGGGCCCCGGACGGAGCGAGACGCAGAGGACGGCCGAGGAAACGTTGCCGGGACGACCTCGATGCCTTCGACAAAAGCTGGTGGGAAAAGTCAAAAGACCGGGATAGTTGGCGAAGTTTGGGGGAGGCCTTTGCCCAGCAGTGGCACAGCATAGGCTGAACAAAAAAAAAACGTCGCACTTAATCTTAGGTACCTAATAGGAGTCATATCATCATCTTATGCCTATTTATACATATAATAGTAAAATTAGTGGATACATTGGATATATTTACGAAAAACTAATTGGGGGCGATGTAAAAATAGTATTAGAACACTTTTCAACGATTTAATTTTTTGTTTGTGTTTGTCCGTTTGTCTGTTTGTCCGGGCTAATCTCCGAAACTACTGAATGGATTCGAATGAATTTTTTTGTTGTATAGATACTAAAGCCTGGTCAACATCAAAACTTTTTACTGTGGTAAAATCTCTCATTCCTACGGTAAATCGGAAATTCGGCACACTGCAAGTAAACAAGAACAAATTATTTTGATTATAATATTACTACGCTACGCGAAGGAAGTCGCAAGCACCAGCCAGTATAAAATCATAATAAAAATAACTTTGTTTTCATTGATATATTTGCAATCTACGGGAGCCGAAATGCAAAATGTGTAAAATACATTTTGGCGACGATAGTCGATTATTAAATAAACTTATGGGCATCTATAGTTTTAATTTTCCGCCATATTTCTTTTAATCACTGGATTTTGTCTTGCAACAAATACCATCTGAAATTGCACAATCAGAGATATATTTAAATAAAGAAGTTTAATCAATTTATAAGTATTTATTGTAAATATTTAATTCAATGTCAATGATGAATTTATAAGAATCTTACCTCCTCCCACACCAAATAGTGGCTCAAGAAACATCCGATCTCACCGGCTTTCATCGGCCTAAAAATATCATCAAGGAGTATAAATAAAATAATTCATCAGTTAAAGTTACTTATTACATTTTTAGGGTTCCGTATCTCAAAGAGAAAAAACGGAACCCTTATAGGATCGCTTTGTTGTCCGTCTGTCTGTACGTCTGTCAAGACGGTCAGTTACGTCTTGAGGCCTTGAAAAAATCACACTTCTAAGTTAACGCAATAAAAAGTTATAACCATTTATGCACAAATTTTGTATGAAAACGTACTTTTTCGAAATTTATAGGGTACTTCCCGTTGAGCTAGAATTCTGAAATTTGGCAAGAAGTAAGACCTTACAGAATACATATAGGAATAAATCTAAAAATTCGTAAATAAAATTTATAATCACTGGAAAAATCATTACCAACTTATGCATATAGTTCGCTGCATACTAAATGTATGCAAGCACCCGCATATTTAAGTTAGTCAAATTGTCGCAGGGAAGTGTAATTTTCTCAACGTTTATTACTTTTGCTCATACCTCCCGTTCCTACGGAACCCTCGGTGTGCGAGTTCGACTCGCACTTGGCCTGTTTTTTTTATTGTATTAACTTTATAGGACTTTTTGTGCAAATATATTAATGTGATTTCAGGAAAACATTTAAGGCCGAAACTAGAAATAATGTGAATTTCTCTTAAACATATTTGTAAAATACTTGTATCTTATATTGTAAGAAACTGATTACCTTTTGTGATAAGGATCTTCATAGCCCGGCATGAGTTTAATTTCGAAGTCGGTCAAATCCTCCACGAGCAGGCCACTGGAAAGTCACAATTAGTAGCATAAGTCTTCAGCCTTACAGTAGTAGTAACATCAGTCGCACTAAAAATAATGACCTCTATTATCTACCTACTCCTACTCTACTGTTAGAAATCAGGCGAGGGTAGTATACAATACTAAGAGGTATGACTATGCTGCATTGCTCAGTTATATAGATTCATTGCCTTCCTTCTTCCTCCACTCTCCCTGAGCCAATGGATACTTACACAGCACGAAACGCGACAGCACAGCTGTAACTTCACGCCGGTACTGTGTAAGCGAGAGGTGCCTCTCGTGTGAGCTGCAATGCAGCGTGGCACTACCTCTTACTAAACAATTACGACGTGGACTAAATTATGACGTAACCCATCCCTATCAGTCAGTGGGGTGACTATAGTTTTTGCGGCACGTGGCAAATAACAGGACGCCTTCTCTCCAAGGGACTTGGGAGAACAAAGAATCGTCCTCCTGACCACGGGTCTCTCTGGTAGGAGGCTTCTCGGGCCCAATGTTTTTGCCGCCTCGCCACATTATTGTTGCGCCACTACATCAGTCACTACGACCGTTCTGACCCCACTGACGAAAAATGCCAAACAGCCCAAGCATTTCACAACCGACACAATTAAAACTGGACCCCCGCCTAAACGTAGGCTGCACAACTGCGTCAGAATAACAAAAATACTCAGTATTGTGAAGGGCCTTCTTAATGGAAGAAGAAATATGGCTATGGAGATGAACTGGAATAGCAACGGAACGAACGAATCTAGGAAAAGCCAGAATACTCCTGAAAGGTTGCGCTCATATAAAGAAACTGCTCACCCTGGCAAAAGCTACAAAGAAATGTGTGGACCCCACATCAAAAAGTATGCGTCCTGGGGAAAGCCGGCCAAGCAACAAGACTGCTCTTCTTTATGAACAGATATACCTGCCATCAACCGCTTTGAAAATCGTCGCGTTCATGCCAATCTCCTTCATGGCCAAGCTCATCAGCCGCTTCCTCTCTTCCCTCCGCACCAGGTTGATCACGTATATCTCGTCGCACCCGAACTTCCAGGGCTTGGGGTAGCTGACGAGAGTCTCGTAATACTTGTTCAGCGGTATTGGTGTCCCGTGACTGATCGCCTCCAGTTTGACGTTGATCATCTGCTCTGGGAGTGTGTTCAAATCTGATGGTATCGGTAAGTACCCGTATACATGGTCGTTGCATATTTTCATGGGAATCTCTGGAAAAAAAATTATAGCAGAATGAGGTATATGACTAGTTTTTGATGTTAAAATTAAAGAAATATTAACCAACGTCACACTAACTATGCGTCTAATTAAACTACAGAGGGTCAAAAGTACGTTAATGGTATTCCAAAAAAGGTTGGGTACATTTTGAATCGGTAACGGAACACGTTCCAACAGTTTTTTTAAATTTTCTGTTTGTTTGTCTGTTTACTTGTCCACGCTACACGTAAAAATGATGCCAGCAAAAAATTTAATGAGCCAGGTTTGTAGTCCAAATAATTAAAGATTGTATTGGAACAATTTTACGCGGGGACACCACAGCGAGTTTGTACATAAAACAATATAAAAGGCAATGGATACTATACATACCATGCGACCTGGCGTTGACCGCAAACGTTATAATATCATCCTCAGGACCGTTGTACGTCTTGATAGTACTAGGATCGTATGTCAGTAGATCCGACCGCTGATCCCTCATCGATATCAGCACAGCAGTATGAACCATCAACACATCGTGGCAATCAATGTTTTTGCGTTCACGTATTGGTTTATATTCCTCAGTCCTCTTATAGTAATAATAGTCAGTCATTCCGCACCTAAAATTTATAATGGAAATTCAAATGCTATTTACATTTCAAAGCAATCGAAGGCATTTGATGACCACCGACGACCGTAATCATCCAAACAAGCAGGTGTGATGCCCTCTTCATCTCATCCACCGAAACTCAAGACGCCACACAAAACGCGACGACCTCGTGCTTCACTCTCCTGAGTCCCCGGATACTTACACACCGCATGAAACACGACAGCACAGCTGTTGCTTTACGCCGGTGTTGTGTAAGCGAGAGGTACCTCCTAGTTAGTGTCGGCTGTTAGGCTCTAAGTATTTATAAAATATTAAAATAGATAATTCTTACTCTGGAAATATACAATGTAGATCTTTTACACCTTATTCTTATAACATAAAATTAAGTAATTTAAAAACTTCTATGACCAATTTGCCTATTCCCAAAAGAGGTTAAGTAATTGACCATAGAAGGACCTTTCAATTCAATTGTCCACGACTATATACAAACCTTGTAATAACTCCTCGAGCGATCTGACTTCAGCTTATAATTCTTCAAAAAGAAAAACATGCATTACATAGTGTTTCATGAACAAGAGAGACAGCCACTAGAAGCATTAAAGCAAATTCATTTTTTTTCTGAGCTTAAGTAGAAAGGAGAAAATCATACAAGGAACATAGACGATGAAATATACATGATATAACAAAAACCCTGTTGTTCCTGCCAGGGGCATAATCAAAATCAATGTTTAATTGTAAAACTGCATCTCATTTAGTACGACTGTTCAACTTAAAAAAATTAAAATAAACACAAAATCATCACAATATTGTATATCGTGAAATAAAATGTTCTGTACCCCTACATTCCGTGAAGCTAGATCCGAGGCAGCGCCTTATCAATGGCGGACGGCGCGGTAACTCGCCAGCGATGTTCGTGATTGGTCCGCAATCCTACCTACATGTCGTTGACCCTTAGGTGAACTTCGAACACTATCGAAATGTTCAAAATTTTTTTGTAGTCGATATTAATCAAAGTTGTAATTACAATTGCTAATTGGCCAATACTTGATTATATCAAATTAAAATTTCAATGATGACCATGAGGTCTATGTATACATGTTTAAAATGAACAACAGAGTTTTTGTTACTTACTGTATATAGCAAAATATTACAACAAAATCTGGAAGCTTATAAGTTACTAAACTCAATGCTTTTAATATCACATTATAGATAAAACACGTATTTAGGCAAACATTAAGCAATTGTCAGTATAAGCAATTATAGTTATGATAATGTTTTTTTTTTTCCTTTCGTACCAAGGGCGTATTATGAGAGCTCTATGATCCGACTCCCTTTGTCTTAAACAGGCAGACGGGATTGTTTTTAACAGAATCTAAAAATTGGTAATATTTATTCTCAATAATATTACCAATACACCATTACAAACTTATATAGTTCGTTCATACAAAATATATGCAGGCGCCCGCAAATATAAGTTTGTCAAGCTAAGTATATTATAATGCCTATAACTCCCATTGGTACGCAACCCTCATGTGATAAACCCACTCGCACTTGGCCGGTTTTATTTTATTAATATTTTATTAGTTTATTAATGACCGAAAGTATTTCTTAGCTTTACATGCAAACAGACATTGACTATTACAACCATATATTTTATGTTGATTTATAAAAACACTTTTAGATTATGAACAAAAACACTGCTAAAATAATGTGGTTTAGTAGAAGCTGTAGCTGTACGATGGAACACATGTTATTATTGCATACAATTTCTTTAATAATACAATTGCCATGCTAATTGTTGAATGCTAACCAGAAGTTGGAGTAAAGGCCATCAGACATCAACATAGGTGCGACTATAGATTCATCTTTATTCACAAGAATCTTTAGTGTCTGTGGATCAGTTAAGAAAACATCAGCATCTAACATCTGAAAAAAATATATTCACTGTTACATTTAATTACAAAGTAGATATACTCATATATTTTCAATAAGCAGTAAAAAGAATAGGAATCACTAAGCAATGTTATATAGGTAACATAGTAAATAAAGAAAAGGCAGTTCTATGTATAACTAGCTTAAATTTAAAGCAAACAATTGTTAATTGATTTTAACGTAAAAGTATAATAAATTATAAATAAATTCTATTCAAATAACTATTTTAGTTATACAAATATAAATTTTATTATTTCATTTCATGTCTCATACTCATTACTTACAAAAAGAAAATCAGCCCACATTTTTCTGGAAAAATTAAGAGCTTCTTCTCTCAACTTAATGACATGTCTAAAATGTTCTTTACTCCAATTAGAAGCTTGCTCCATCAACTGTGAATGTCCTTTAGAGCTCTTGGTAGTGATATGAACACTGCTATATTCTGCTCCATACATCTTAGCCCATTGTTCTACCATAGCAACGCTATTGTCTTCATTTAAGTCACTGTAAATCCTATAAAACATTTTATTACTTTAGTTCAGTAAAAGTACTGAGTGCTCAGTATAGTCATAATATGTTACTGTGTATAAATAATTTGGCTTTTGAAATAAAACACCATATTTTTATAATACATAATATACTCTCATGAAAACCCCTACTGTAAGCAGAAAGAATATAATGCCATATTATGTTACAATCCTTCCAGATCTTTTCGTATAAAAAGGCCAGTTGATTGAACTCATCACACAATCTTTGGACAGCACCCAAAACTATAAAAAATGTATGTACTGCGGAAGCCATTCCTTGTCTTTCCTAGTACATAACATCCTTACACATTTATACTATAAAATCTAGCTATATAAATACAAAAGTATTTATTAAAACATAACGTAATTATATTGATTAAATTTATACACTGAATTTGTATAAAATGAGCTTCTTATTCACAATATTCTTAAGGCCTAGTTCTCAGTATGATCAATCACAAATTATTCCGACTCTAGATGAAACCAAAATTAATAATGGGATGAAAGTCAAATTTTCAATCGCATACTATTTTATTTATTGTCAATGGATAAAATTATTGTTCATAAAAAAAATATTATAATATAATATAATAAAATGAACAAATCAGTTGACCCTGCAGACTATCGGCCTTATTCATAAAAAGTTATGACATGTCTAAAGTCTCTCTATAGTACTCTATAGTAAAATTGTCTAATTTTCTTATTCATAACAGTATTTTAGCGCTAATCTGTTCT
>LUGF01022651.1:195591-208336 GCA_001625245.1 Calycopis cecrops | reverse complement strand
GGGGGGGGGGTAGACCCCCACAAATGTATGTTTTTGTCGATGAAATTAGGTACATTTTGTAACCTCAAATTATCGCTAGGTCGACACCGGACACACTGTATAATGCATAAATTAAATAATCATGCAACGCGAAAGTTTAAAAGTATTAATAGTTCTTGAATTATTTTATCATAGGTCCCGGGAGGGGAGGTCACTAGGAGTGTAAAATCAAAAAGTCCGAATCGGGTTCCTGCGTATAATTGTTTTTTTTTTTTAAAACGGGTTTTCTCGAATTTTTTTTTTGCATTTATAGTAAATACGTGATGACAAAAAACTGAGGGCTAAACGTTATTATAACAGAGTGTATTTACAAATGAAATGATAAGTCCGTATCTATTCTTTCGCTAGCACTTTTACACTTAAAAATACAACAACGCCCCATGTTTTTTTTTAAATATTATTAAAACTATTAGCTACGAATCTTGTACAATTTGTATTTTGTATATATTTAATTTTTCAAATCGAAAAAAATGTCAAACGTCACAAAATGTTGGAACATTTTCACCAACGTCAAAATTGCTTAGCAACATGTTAGCAACGCTTTGCCGAGTATTTGGCAAAACCTTGGAAAAACGGGCACACGTAGCGAGACAAAAGATCGCATCATTCTGTCTCCCTTGTTTACACATTATAGGCATAAGTTGATCCTTGTCTTGTGAGAAGGACTCAGATGCTATCACTTCGTATATTGTATTCTCTGTCTAGGATTGTATCCACTAATAAATCTGACAACAGATTGTCATTTCAAAATTTAGTTCCAGTCTTGGCCACCGGGTCAGAGAAGTTTGTACACACAATATTATTTTATTAAAAAAATATTTTTTTCCATTGGCAGAACGGCACGACTCGGCAAGAATACTAGAAGTTACGTCGCTGGATACACCAAAACTGGGTTAGTTTAACATTTTTTTACGAACTCAGTTCGATATATCATAATGAAGAAAATATCTCTAATTTTTTAAAATATTTCTGATCATATGCCCGTCTTTAAAATACAATTGTATTTACTTTGTTCGATAAAAATAAATCCCGAAGATGGGGTATCTTCGGGATTTCTTTTTTTATTTATTTCGGACAGCAGAAAACAACCATCTCATCGGTGGCCGACCCATGGACACCATTAATTAACTTCACATCGGTTAGGGATCACTCTCTTTTAGTTTATAATTTAATTGTAATAATTATTTAATAAAGTATTTTAAGTAAGTTGCCTTTTTTGGCATCTGCAGCTGCAACAATCTTTACTTACCACTTAACAATAAATTTAACCAAAAAATGTCTGTCAGAATTCTTAGTACATGTAAGAATAACTTCTTCTCAACGGCCTGGAAGGCTGAAATTTTATCGTTTCCTCCTTTTTGTATTGTATTGAGCTGTATCTTCGATTTCTTCTTGCGATAGTTAACTGCTGTCCATTTATCCGTTGGGACACCAGCTAATTGGTCGACGGAGGTATTTCTTTTAGCAATGTCAGTGTTGGGCTTACCTTTCGGCGTTTCATCAACCTTCGGTGTTAAAGTTCGCTAAAATGCACCTTTTCATATCAGAGTAATTATCACTGGGCCTCATGTGAGAAACAAAAAAATGTGAGTGTATCTCAGGCGTGTTACAAGTTGATCGTGTTAACTTAACAGGCTCTCCACAGACGCCGCACTAGGTACCTATATGAGTGCACGTGACAAGCTGTCACGTATGAATAACTCATATTACAGGTATAGTCATAGATTTAGAATGTACAAGATACACAATGTCAGAACCGTAAAGGCGAGACCGTAGACAGAGAAAAGAATAGACTGCCTGAAATTTAAGGGTTACCATTTCAATTATTTTACCCCAAATCATGGCAAAAATGTACCTGCTCGCACAAAACAACGCTAGACTAGGGTCAAATAAAAAATATTTATTTTATATTTTATTAATTATATAACTTTATAGTAACCGATGCCATAGAATTAATATTTATTGTTTATTAAATTAATGGATTAATTAATAATATTTTACAAAAGGTATTGAGAAAATATTTTATAAGATGGGGATTATTTCTTTTATACAGCTGAATTGGGCCTGCACGACTGGGTAGATAGATACCAATAGCTCATAATATGATACCGGCATAAAGTGATGACTATACCTTTGATTCGTACAGCTTGTAAGCGATCCTTATATTCATAATTATAAGAATACTTGTGTTTAGAAATTGTAAGATTTTTTTCTCCCCATATCAAAATTGTGAGAGTAGACACCAACAATGTGTGAGTTAGATAACTGTTAACGGCGCTTTTTAAGGATCGTTAATGTCGCAGCTTATGCCAGTGCTAGACCAGAATTAGGTTCTTCAGGTCTTACCAGAGACTACTAAGTTACTTAAAACTAGAAATAAAACAACAAAGCCACATTATTATTTTTTGTCGTCCTAATTATATTATTTAGAATTAATTTATTATGTACACTCCTCATTATTATCATTGATTTGTCTCATACTATTTTTTATTTATTAAAATTAGTATAGATAGTAATAGTAAGAGGTAGTGCTGCATGCATGCATGCATGCATGCATGTAGAAAAGACTGGGGTTGTACTTCTCACTTACACGATACCGTGATCCATGGAAGCGGGTGGAAGGAGGGCATCTGTATAACTTTAAAGGCCTATACGGATGTCTAAGGGCTTCGTTAGTTCTTAAGATGGGGGAAACGAGAAATCGTGGTCCGATTTCTCGATTGCCCCTTATGACATTAAAAATTAAATAAATCAGATAAAGGCACTCAAAAGAAAATAACTTTGTTAGTCAATAAAAGACTATTATTACCTAATAGAGATAAAATTAACAAAAGATCCTATCTACCTATAGGTAAACTATTAATATACAACAATGATGCCTTAGTAATACGCATGCGCATATGCCTCTTTACAATATGATTTTCAAAACCACTGTATCTTATTTTATTTTACACAAAAACGCAGCATTTTAAGGCCTGAATAATTAGTTCTTGAATTTTTTTAATCTACAGTCCCGGGGGGGTCACTAGGAGTGTAAAATCAAAAAGTAGACCGGATCGGGCTCCTGCGTATAATTGAAAAAAGGTTTTTTTAAAAAAAAAAACGGGTTTTCTCGAATTTTTTTTTTGCATTTATAGTAAATACGTGAGGACAAAATGTTGTAATTTGATTTTCTACAACTTTGGTTCATACAATTTTTCTTCTAGGATTTAGATATTTTGGAAATTAAATGTAAATATGCTCTATTTACATTTCACACACAAGTTCAAAATATTATCATTATCTCCTATGTTCCACAATTACGGCATGAATGAATAAAAACAAAGTTGTAGAGAATCAAATTTTCTGTTCTGATAAAATTCTGAACAAAAACAAAAAAAAATGGAAAAAAGATTGGTATTTAAATTATTCAGAATTTGATTCTCTACAAATTAATTCCTTTTCATTTATGTTGTAAAATTGAAAATAAACGAGATGATGTAAATATTTTCAAACTGAATGAAATTTTCAAATTTAATATTTAATTTCCAAAATATCGATTCTAGAAGAAAAATTGTAAGGACCAAACAACCTTCCTTCCTACAATTTTCGTCCTCACGGTTTTACTGCGAAAACAAAATTGGCCAAGTTATTCAATGTGCATAATATACACTGCTAGATACATCTATATTTATCCGAAAATCCGATTAATAAATATAGGTACTTCTCACAAACTTTTTTTTTAATTTCATCAACAATTCAACTGCTAAACAAGCTTTGACGTTTCGTTGAGCATCGATACAAATTGGAATCTATTTAGAAATTTTCTTTGATTATATTGTATTACTTTGCCTTTGAGAAGGGTCTATAACCCGTACTGCAAAATGGCACGGTGCTGTGTTATTGGTTGCAGAAGTTATAGTGAGATGAAAATTCCAGGTATATCTTTCCATTCGTAAGTATCACATTTATTAGTTTATTACCTAGAAGTATTTCAATTTACCACCTTTTGTGATGCTTTATTATCTACTAGCTATGCCCCGTGGTTTCACTCGCGTTTAATTTCTAAGAAATCTATATAAACTTCAACACCCTATTTCACCCCATTAGGGGCTGAATTTCTAAATATCCTTACTAAGCGGATGCTTACGTCATAACATCTACCAGCATGCCAAATTTCAGCCCGATCCGTTCAGTGGTTTGGGCTGTGCGTTGATAGATGACTATGTCAGTTAGTCACCTTTGTCTTATATATATATAGTTAGATAGATTCTAGAATAGATACTGTTATTTCAAAGTAAAATAAGTGTCTATCTAATTAGTTTTAGGTGTTATTAAAATCATTACCCATAAATTCGATGTTGTTATCATTTTACTGGGGAAATTGATAGTATAAAATTGTTTTAGTAACAGGTAGTGCATGCAGCCGAATTGGGCATGCACGACCGAGAAGTAACTCTCGCTTACACGAGACCGGCGTAAAGTGATAGCTATGTTGTCGCGTTTCGTGCGGTGTGTAAGTAGCAGGTGGCCTATGGAAGGAGGAAGAGGAAGGTGGGCAATGCATCTGTATAATCTCTATGGAGATATCTATTTGTTTCAGTAGTCATGAAAATGGCTCTGATTTCTCGTTTGCCCTCTTATTATACAAAAAAAGATATAGAGTTAATCAAAAAATAACACTGTGAGTCGATAAAAAGTAATAAATATTAAATGCTTAATAGGAATTATTTAACTTGATGCAAGCTACGTATCTATTGGTATACAACACGAATGCCTCAGTGAGGTTGTCTTTACGCAGCAATATCTTACGCCCTCTGTATCTTACTTTCGAGTAATCCTGTATATTGACAATTTGTTACCTCAGTAGGAAAACTTTCACATAAATATATACGTTTTATTTCCTATCTTCACAAAACAACTATTAATATTATGAAAGTGGTTGCTGCATATTTTAGAGCTTTTCTTGAGCAGACAGCTGTTGTTTCTTCTCATTATTGTAATCCATAATTCTCAAAATTCTAGTTTTACGGGATATCTGGAAGTTTAAGATTAAATTAATTATTAATTTATCAAGGAATATTAAAAAAAATAGTCAATTCTATGTAAGTAATATTAATAATTAATTTCCATATTATTTTTGTTTTTATACTATCAATTTCCCCAGCATCATTTTGGCAACATCGAATTTTTATTTTTTATTTCAATAACACGTAAAACTAATGAAATAGGCGCGTATTTCACTTTCTTAATAACAGTATCTATTCTGGAATAGTCACAAAAAGTGGTAAATTGAAAAACTTCTAGCAAATAAACTAACAAATGTGATACTTACGAATGGAAAGATAAATCAGGAGTTTCCTTATCGCTATCACTTCTACAACCAAGAACACTGCACTGTACTATTTTGCAGTACTGGGTATATATCCTGCTTCAAAGCAAATACAAAATAAATAGAAATAATTATTAATAAATTCCAAATAGATTACAATTTATCTCGATGCGTCAACGAAATGGCAAAGTTTGTGTCGCAAACTTTGACGATTCGTTGACGCTTCGAGACAAATTGTAATCTATTTTGAAATCTTATATAATTATTTCTGTTCTATTGTGTTTGCTTTGAATCAGGGTACCTATATACACAGTACTGCAAAATGTCACAGTGCAGTGTTCTTGGTAGAAGTGAAAGCGAGAAGAACATTTCTTGTTTATCTTTCCATTCGTAAGTATCACATTTGTTACGTTATTTGCTAGAAGTTTTTCAATTTACCACTTTTGATTATGACTTGTGAGTATTTTAGAATAGATACTGTTATTTTAAAGTAAAATAAGCGTCTATTTCATTAGTTTTAGGTGTTATTAATATATAACATAAAAAACGATATTGCCAACATTGTGCTGGGGAAATTGATGGTATAAAAACGAAAATAATATGGAAATTAAATATTAATATTACTTACATAGAATTGACAATTTTTTTAAATATTTCTTGGCAAATTAATAATGAATTTAATCTTAAACTTTCAGATATCCCGCAAAACTATAATTTCGAGAATAATGGATTACAGTAATGAGAAGAAGCAACTATCTGCTCAATAAAAGGTCTAAAATATGCAGCAACCAATTTCATAATAGTTCTCTTGTAAAGATAGGAAATATAACATATTTAGTAATTTGAAAGTTTTTAGAGGTAAGAAATTGTCAATATTGTAAAGCTGGTGCAAACTTCTCTCGGGGCGTAGCTCGAACATCAAGTAATGCGGCGAATATCTAGTTGACATCTGTATCGCTGTGTTATAAGCATGTACGGCTAATGGTACATATGAACACCAATCTACCTGACTATTAGAAACATACATAGCTAGTGTCTCTTGTAACGTTCTATTGAATCTTTCTACTAAACCTGACGTTTTAGGATGGAACGCCGTGGAAAAACATGACTTCGCCCCAAAGCTAATAATAGTATCTCGTACCAACTCCGATCTAAAGACTGACCCCCTATCTGAAATTACTTCCTTCACTGCTCCCAATTTACAAAATACTTCTTGGATTAAGAATTCTCTGATATCCTCTGCATGTACTCTTGGTACCGCCCTACATATCGCGTATTTCGACACATATTCTAAACAAACAATGATATATCGATTTCCCCTCGTGGGTTTCTTCAATGGTCTTAAAATATCTATCCCTACTTTCTCTAACAGTCCTGACACTCTAACTGGCTGCAACTTATTCCTACGGAGTCTCTTTTTCCTCTCTTGGCATTGTATACAACTCTATCAAACGTTCTGCATTTTCCATAAAGTAACGTTCCCGAAATTTTCCAATTGTTTTGGCCATGCCTCCATGACCACCTGTCCATGCTTGATCATCCAGTTCCTCCATGACTTTAATAAGTAAATTCCTAGGCAACACTAATAAAAATCTCGTTCGACCGCGTTTCATAACCTTTCGATATAAAATGTCCCCTTGTATGCAAAAACCCTTATACGTCTCTTGACTGCTATTTCTGACGGCTTGTAACCACCTATTGCAAAATGTGTCCTCTGCCTGAGTATCCCGTACCTCTGCCTTCTCAATCCTAAATAATTCTATGCCGTCCTGGATACATTCGTCCTTTTCCTGCTCTATATGTAATGGATTCCTACTTAAGAAATCAGCTACTATATTCAATTTTTACGAGCAGTGAACAATATCAAATTCCCACTCCTGTAGACTTAATGACCACCGTGCTAGTCTACTATTGGCATCCCGCTTTTCAAATAACCAACACAAAGCTTTATGATCTGTTACTATCTGGAACCTTACACCCCACAAATAATTCTTAAAATAATTTAGCGCCCAGACGACCCCTAAACATTCCCGCTCTGTGGTTGAGTACCTAGTTTCCGCAGTTGATAATTTTCTTGAAGCATACCCTATAGGTAACATGGTGCCCCTTTGACCTTGAGATAGACAGGCACCTAACGCTATGTTCGAGGCATCTACATATACTCTAGTGATTACTGTTGGATCACTCGAAAAATGAGCTAACGTTACTAAATTACACATTTTCTCTTTCAATGAGTGGAAAGCCCCATTCTCCTCCTCTGACCAAGTAAATTTGACATTCTTCTTCATTAGCGCGGTGAGAGGAGCTACTTTTAACGCGAAATTATCAATAAATTTTCTATAATATGAAAATAAACCAAAAATTGAACGCAGTTCCTTGGTGGATTTTGGGGATTTAAGTTGCCCAATACTGTCCACCTTTTTGGGATCTGGCAATATCCCTTCCCCGGATATCTTATGCCCCAAGACCGTAATCTCCCTATAATCGAAATGGCATTTACTCGGCTTCAATGTAAGATTAGCCTTTTTTAGTCTTTTGAGTACTTCTTCGAGAGCGTGACAAAACTCATCGAAGGTGTTGCCATATATCAAAATATTGTCGATAAATACTACCGCATTTTTATATTTCAACTCGCCCAACGCTAAATCCATAGTTCGTTGAAAAACTGATTGGCTAATTTTTAACCCAAAAGGTAATACGTTAAATTCATATAAACCTGTTGGCGTGACGAAGGCGGTCTTATGTCGTTCTCCCTCGGGAATCATGCATTGCCTGTAACCAGAATTCAAATCAATATCTGCGAAATATTCAGCCCGCGACATATAATTTAATAAATCGTCTATCCTCGGAATAGGATACGAAACACTTATAACCTTTTTATTGAGCTTGCGATAATCTATACAGAATCGCCATTGATTTTCATCCTTCTTAACTAAAACTACTGGAGAGAAAAAAGCACTATTCGATTCCCTAATTACTCCATTCGTTAGCATCTCCTGGACCTGACTTTCCATAACCTCGCGCTGTTGTACCGACATACGATATGGCAAAGATCTAACTGGTGTATCATCTTTTAACTTAATGTCGATTTTTAACAAATCACTTCTCCCTAATTGATTATTTTCGAACGCAAACCTATCTCTATACTTATCCAATAATTTATTCAACCTTGTCTTCTCATCACAGGCTAAATTTTCATCTATTTGATACGAATTTCCTGTGGCCCTAGTATGATATAAATATTTTGACTGCTCATTTGTGATCTTATCAAAAAAACTATGGTCGTTTCTTGGCAACGTCTTGTTATTGTCAATACTGTCAGACGGTTTTAATTCCCCAGAATTGATTTGATTGGTTGTCCAACTGAATTTTATTGGCTAAATTATTGCCGGATAATATCAATGTCCTTTCCTCGAAGCTTATTACCGCATTATATTTATAAAATAAATCTTGACCTAGTATAATAGGTACATTTAACTCATCAATAACATAAAACGACATTTTATATCCTACGCTATTTACATAAAAACATATGTCTGTTCGTCCGCATAATTTCAAAAATTCTCCGTTAATAGCTTTCGCTGCGAACTTTGTAGATATTTCTACTGCTATAGCTAACGTAGAACACAAATCTTACGAAATACAGGACATAGAGGCCCCAGTGTCTAATAAAGCATGTAACTCTCTGCCCCGTATATTTACAATTATAATACGAGTAGGTGCTGGATCACGTACCGTCGCTCGATCTCTTCGCAATGCAGATATTGGGACGCAGGGAATCGGTGGTACGTCGGGTGCATCCCTTATTCCCGACGTCGTGGCGCATTTGGGTGGTAATGATACCCCTCCCCTTGGTTGTTGTTATGGCCTCCTGGAATCCTACCTGTCGGTTCGCTCGGCTGCTGACGTCTCATCCCGGGCCTAAGATAATAAGAATGCGCCTGTGTTGGCGGAGATCGAATATATGTAGTCGGTCTACCATTTTGATTTACCCTTCTATCACCACTGCCTGCATTGGGCGATGATTGAATATTACCCCTAAAGTTTACGTTATGTTCACACACATGGTCGTTCAACGCTTCATCTTGTAATTGTATGTTGGTCATAGCTGGCTCTACGTACATTCTCTCGTGCTGCGCAATCGTATCTTTTAGATCCGTTCGGGATCGGTATACGTTGTGTTCCAAACGTGTACGATATTTGGGCTGTATGCTTCTTAGAAATTGAGTGATGAACGATATATCATCTACGATTCCTGCTTTGCTGGCAATTTCAGATAGAATGTAGTAATATGTCATTAGGCTTTCACCTGCCTGTCGCATATTAAAGAACTTGTAATGATAGTCTATGTTGGCCTGAAATTCCTGTTTTAACTTATCCACTGCTATCGCATACGTGCTGCATTGTCCTTTGACCACACGAAAGAAAGCCGCCGTCGTATCTTTGAGATACAAAGAGATGGCGATAAATTTCTTTTCCTCTGACCAATTCTTTAGAACAGACAGTTGTTCAAATGTATCGATGAAATCGAGGATGTTTTCTCCAAATTTTCCGGAGAAGGGTTCCATTTTTTTTAAATGACGGGTTGTAATAAAAGAATTGACTCAGCTGTTAGCCCTTTAGCTCTGTAAGGTGCTACGGTGTATTATTATTTCTCCTGGTTTTTTTTTTCGGCAGTGCGCTTTCTGTAAGCGCTTTTTTATTTCTGCGCCCTATGTGGGCGCTCAAATTTTCCTCTTCTTTACGTGTTTGGCACTGTTCTACAATGCCTTTGCTTCCGTTTCGCCTCGAGATTTAGCGCTCTCCACCACTGTAAAGCTGCTGCAAACTTCTCTCGGGCCGTAGCTAATTCTTGCAGCAGTTTTACCTATAAAACTAGACTACTACTGCCTAATCTGGACTTCTGTGCCATCTGGCTGATCACTACAATTCAATAAGAACTCTTGAATTATTATAGTATTTGTTTCGCTGTATATTTTATCTATTCAACTAAGATACAATCTCGTTATATTATCGTTAACTTAATTAAAACACATTCTCCATTCACAATTATTCAGTTATATATTCGGAGAGGCTCTGTCCCCCAGACCCCGTCTTGGAATGAATCTATATTTTTCTCTGTCAAACAGACGTCTCCGAATTGTTCTAGAAAAAGCTTAAACTTGAATTGTTATATTTTTTATTAAAAAATATAACACTTTCAGAGGTTCCATTCGTACTCGGCCAATGAGGTTCTATGCCTCTGCTATACGTTACAATATACGGGATTATTTTATTTTATTTATTTATAATTAATGTACACAGGGAAATAACAAGTAATAATAATACAAAAAAACTTATAATACAAAGGTGCAACTTATTCCAAATAGAAATTTCTTCCAGCTGACCTGACATAGGAGAACCAGCTACTTGGGTGTACACAGTAATTAAATATAAATATAAAAAATTGGCTTTAAATTAAAACACTATACAAACATATAGATAAATACTTAGATATATACGTACTTATTTAAATACATAAACACATACATACAAATGCTTATATGGTACTATTTTTAGGTGATATATGTCAAAGTATAGAAGTTTAGATAGATAGTCTAGAAGTGAGAGAGAAAAAAAATGCTTAAAATGTGTTGTGCAAATACTCTTTAACTCTCTTCTTGAGAAGACCGAGTGTTTTACAATCTCGTATTTCATACGGCAAGGAATTCCATAGTCTGACAGAAAGGACAGTGAAGGAGTTGGAGAAGTAATTCGTTTTGTGGATAGGTATTTCTAGAATAGTGCGTCTATGAGATCGGCAGGACGAATCCTTGAGATAGGCAAGAGAGAAACGAGAGCGTTAATAGGAAGGAGAACAGAGATTGAAGAGAACGTTGAAGAGGAGACAAAGGATTCTGAAATTTCTACGCTGACGTATAGGCAGCCATTTCAATTCCTTGCGATCCTGGGATACGTGATCATATTTTTTTTGTCCAAAAATAAAGCGAATGCACAGGTTCTGCAAGCGCTCTAATTTATTTAAATTTTCTTCTGTCACATCCAAGTAAGCAGCATCCGCATAATCGGCTGTATTAGTGTTTGTGTTAAAGTAAGTGTTATCGAAAAAGGCAAGAAATATTGAAGGCGTTTTAGCGAATACATAGAATGGTGTATTTTGCGACTAATTTCATTGATGTGAGAATTCCAAGATAGATTTTTATCAAATATTACCCCTAGATTATTTGCCGATTCTGTGTACTTAATCAATTCTCCACCTTATTTTACTGGGGGGAGAGCACTTACGTCAAGAAGTGGTCGAATACTTTTGCTGCCGATGATCAACGCTTTGGATTTTGCTGGGTTGACAAGAAGTCCGAAAGAATTGGCCCATTCATTTATCAGATTTAATTCCTCATTAAAACATGAAATCGTAAAATTTACATCGTAAATTTTAAAATGGCGATAAAGGAGAATGGGCAAAAATGTATGGAGCTTGGTCCAAATTTTTTTAACTGCCCCACCGGTAGACACTACCGCCGTTTGACACATTACACACCCTGATCTATGTGTGTTGAACCTCATTGTATTCTAACCTGTAGTTGCTGAGTTATAAAACAGTTATTATAATTATAGAAAACCATAAATTAAAAATAAATAATTAATTATTTATCATAAATAAACTGATTGTTCTAATGCCCACGAAATTGTTGAGAGAATTAATAATAGAGCTAATGTTGAAAACTTCTAGCAGAATATGTAATTGGCCAGAATCTTAACAGTAGAAGAGCGCGTTTCCAAAGTAGGTATGTCTGTCAATTTACCAGAGCTTCGAGATTTTCCTCGTTTGTTTATCTCGATTTAATTATGTTCTCGTTGGGAACATATCAAATAAAACTAGCCAGAAGTTATTACGCAGAACACGATAGAAATGGTATTTACACAATTGAAATATTCCGAAGTACTGATGATTCAAATAATTTGATCCATTATAATATAATTGGTAATAACTTCTGGTTACTGAGAGAAAGAATACAATCAAGACACACAAGAAGTCGCGTATATTATACATATATTCTAACAAACTTAGACAAACGAGGACTGGACACTATTAGATACTGTTCATGAAAAAGCGGCAGACGTACCTTGGGTTCATGCGCCCATGTAATGTCTATTGTATGGTTTCTGGGATGGGCACGATATGACACCGTTAATCACCCTGTAGCATTTTTAGACTCTGTTATCATAGATGATGAAAATATATAATAACTGAAATAAACATTATATAAAAAAGTCTTTGCGTTTTAATGTACTTACTTACCAACTTCGTAAAACGTGTAAATAATTCTTAATTTTTATTTAACCTCTTGGCAGCGGGAGGTATATTTTTGTGACAAATATTTATTTTGTAATTAA
>LUGF01022651.1:170384-188896 GCA_001625245.1 Calycopis cecrops | reverse complement strand
TTCAATTAAGCATAAGATATTTTACTCGATTTTTTTTGCTAAGAAGAAAAGGTTTTTCTTAAAAAACTAATTAAATTAAAAGAAAAAGATATTTTTTATATATGAGGTATCAAAGATAAATACGTTGGCAAGAAGTTCAAAAACAAGTTTCATTTTATTTATATTTTAAAGACAGCAAGGAAATTCCCGATTTTGACATTCAAACATTTTTTTCTCCACTTTACCTTTTTGTTAGATGCATCTTTTCAACTATCGGGGGCAGAATTGTAAAACAATAAACATACCTGTAGATGTAATTTTTATATTACCGGTCTATTTTAAAATTTACAAATAGAAATAACTATAATATAAGATTATGACGTCATATGGCAATACGTGCAAATTAAAACGATATGATGAATCTCACTGTCGGCGTCGAGTTGATCTGGATGTTTTGGCGGCTTTGGGGTCGGCTGTATGAGCAGGAGCAGCAACATCAGGTGTAATTGAGCTGGATGGGAACTGCGACATAATTTCCTTAAGAGATTGAATAGTGTAAATTTTGCGCCTTGACTTATCCGGGAGAATTAACACAATTTTACCATCGGAGGACCAACAGTTACGGATTCCAAAATGCTTGCGAGCCGCTGTAAAAATTTGATGTCTCATCTTAGTCAGGAATTCGGATACAGTAATTCCAATGCCTTTTAGAGATGTTTTCGCTTCCCAAATAGCCTGCCTATGTTCTAGGTTATGAAATCTGATGAGTACAGGTCTGATTTTGGCTACTGAGGAGATACCAAGACGGTGGCAAACTTGAAAGTGTTTCCTTTGTACATCAGCCAATTTCATTTGGTCGGATAATATGTTATAGACCACATCAGGAAGATTTTACTTTGTACATCAGCCAATTTCATTTGGTCGGATAATATGTTATAGACCACATCAGGAAGATTTTAATTAGGCTTTTCAGGTATTCCATGAAACAAAAGGACTTTTTTTCGCATTATTATGCATGCTTATCCAGCCCAAGAGAAAGGGAAACCATATCTGCCTTGATCCTGGTGAAGATTTGCCATATCAGTGTTTTGAACTCGGAAAAGTCCTGGGACAGCGTCGCAACATCGGGGTGGATAGAAAAGCCTCCTGCTAGCTTTTTTAATCTCTCTTCATATTCCTTAATTCGTGTAGATAAAGAAAGAGATCCATATTATTAGTATCCATTTTTTAAGTTGAGTTGTCTTGTAATAGTGGGAAAAAAGATAGGAAACCTATAAGTGAAAATGAGCACAGGTGAGTTCCACAGTGATTTAGCACATTATTTTTCAAATTTACTTGAAATAAACTATTAAATTAACTAAAAATATGGAGCACAATAAAATTTGCTGTTGATTGTAACTCAAACTGTAACACAAAAGTAAAATACAGAGAGACTCATATTCCTTCGCAAAGACAACCTAACTCAGGTATACAAATATATACATAGCTTGCATCAAGTTAAATAATCCCTATTAGTTATTTAATATTTATTGCCTTTTATCGACTCACAAAATGTTATTTTTTGATTGACTCTATGTTTTTTTTATAGCAAACGAGAAATCGGAGGTGTAGGGAGGGATATGGTGTAGGGAGGCAAAGGAGCAGTCGTAGCCATTTTCACGACTATCGACGCCCATAGACAACCGCGCAGAATCTATACAGATGCTCTGCCTTTCCTTCTCCTCCCACCTCCATAGGCCACCGACTGTTAATACGCCACACGAAACGCGGCAACACAGCTATCACTAGGGCGGTCTCAGGTAAGCGTAAGAGGTACTTCCCCGGTCGTGCTGGCCCGATTCGGCTGCATGCTAACTTGAAGTGTGGCACTACCTCTTACAACTTAACAAATTAGTTCTATTTAAAGGGATATAAAAAATAATAGCATGGCTTTCTTGTTTTATTGTATATTTTAAGTAACTCAGTAGGGTCAGGTAAGACCCTAATGGTAGATCCGAAGAATCAAATTTTCTTCTAGAACTGATATAAGCCGCGCTATTAAAGAAACGATTGTCTTTACTTGCACAATTTTGGTACGGTGAGAAAAACAATCAATCTCAAAATTATGATTATTATCTTTTGTAAAACTGTTTAATGATTATAAACTACTAGCTGCGCCCCGTGGTTTCATTCGCGTCAATTTTGATCCCGTGGAAAATAGAAAATCATCCCATGGCATGGCCTTTACCCCAAAAAATGTACCTATATTATATATATATATATAACAATATACCTATAACAAGCAAACAAACAAACATACAAACTTTCGCATTTATATCTAATATTAGTAGGATGGTAGTACGGGAGTAGTACCTACCTTCTAAATACAAATACTCTTACAATATTAGGATCGTTCACAAATTGCACGAAATAATAGCATAGTCATCACTTTATGCCGGTATCATATTATGAGCTATTGGTATCTACCCGATCGTGCAAGCCCAATTAAGCTGCATAAAAGAAAAAATCCACATCCTATACAATATTTTTTTATTACCTTTTGCAAAATTATGAACAAATATAGTGTAAAATTAGTGCGTGTGTTGTTTAGTCCATTACTTTAATAAGCAATAAATGCTAATTCAATTGCATCGGTTAGTATAAAGTTACTTAATTAATAAAATAATAAAAAATGTAAAATGCTCTTATTGGCCCCAGTCTCGAATCGTTTTGTGCGAGTAGGTACATTTTTATTTCACTATTTTGTTGCTAATTTGTAACGCAAGAATTAATTTGGTAGCCGCACTAGTTCGCCTAATAGCGTGGTTTTCCTAGCGTGATGTTACGCCAGCAAAATCACAAACAATATCTCGTGTTCCAAGTGAGCTAGAGATACGAGTCAAATGGTTTATTTTGTTGCTAATTTGTAGCTAATTTTTAACAAAAGAATTGATTTTGTTGCTTTACTTGTTCACTCAATAGCGACATGACATCACATGACTAGAAACCGCTACCAACAAATTAGCAACAAAATAAGCCGTTTGACTGGTATCTCTAGCTCATTTAGAATACGAGATATGGATTGTGGTTTTGCTGGCGTAATATTACGCTAGCTAAACCGCGCTATTAGGCGAACTAGTGGAGCAACAAAATCGATTCTTGCGTTACAAATGAGCAACAAAAAAATCTGTTTGAATAGCATCGCTAGTTCATTTAAAAGAAGAGATATGGATTGTGGTTTTGCTGGCGTAATATTACTCTAGCAAAACCGTGCTATTAGGTGAACTAGTGGAGCAACTAAATTAATTCTTGCGTTACAAATTAGCTAGAAATTAGCAACAAAATACTAGCCACTCTTTGTTGCTTATGAGATGATTTTGCTGGCGAAATAGACCTCTTATCTAACACGGTTACAGCTGGTGACAGCAGCTCTCTAGTATAATGAAGTGCTTGCAACACACTAAATAACTTAGGTGTTGAAGTTCGCTAAAATGCACCTTTTCATATCAGAGCAAATACATAGTATAGTGCCACAAACTTATCCAACCCCGTGATAGCTGGTGAAAGTAGCACTCTAGTCTAATGAAGTGTGCCTATTAAAATAAAAATACCGATTTTTATAGTTAAAATAATGTGTGATGCAGGGACTAATTAAAATTATGCTATCATAGTAGCCGGTGGCCCATGGAGGTGATAGGAGAAAGGGGGGCAGCGCATTTGTGTAGTCGCTATGCAGATGTCTATGGGCGTCGGTAGTCATGAAAATGGCTACAACTGCTCGTTTGCCCCCCTATACCATAAAAAAAAAATATTTTTTTCAATATTTCACAACGCTAAAATCATGATAACTAATATTTTAATAGTTATTTAGAAATTATTAATTAGAAATAAAATAGTGAATTATTACATTTTAAAGTTATAAATATGGTCGTATAGGAAACAGATTTACAAACAATCAACAATTTTAGGAACAGTATTAAATGCCGTTTGGATACGTTTTTCTTCTCGCATAAATGATAAAACTTTTAAAATAATGTTTCTGTCATCTTCTTAGGGTAATGTGTGTTGTATCCACTAATAAACCTGACAACAGATTGTCATTTCAAAATTACGGTTTTAGTTTTAGTCTTGGTCACCGGGTCAGAGAAGTTTATGGCACTATACATAATATTACTTTATTATTTTTTTTTCCTTTGGCAGATGAGGACGACCCGCCAAGAATACCAAAACACACGACGCCGAATACACCAAAACTGGGTTAGTTTAATATTTTTTTACGAATTCAGTTCGATATACCATAATGAACAAAATATCTCTTTTTTTTAAATATTTCTGATCATGTGCCCGTCCCAATATCTAATGTGTTATTTTTGACTGCATAATCCAATAATTTAGGATATTTTTTTCTCGTAAAGCTAATAACATGACATTTTTGATATTTATTTTCTTCGCAGTATTCGTTTAATTTATTTAATTCATTTTGAAGCAACTAACAGTCTTTACGTGATTGTGATCACACGAGTCATAAATATTTTCATGTCGTCAGCATAAAGTAACACATTACAATTGTTAAAGTTTATAACTAACACTATCATTAATAAAAACATTAAACAGTAAAAGACCCAAATGAGAACCCTGTGGGACGCCTGATTTAACTGGAACAAATGAAGAACAGAAACCCTTAATGGCTACAGCTTAGTTGATCTCGCAAGTAAGACTCAATCCAACGAAGTGAATCACCGTGTACTCCAAAAGCATTCATTTTCTTAATTAACAAAAAAAATACAAATTTTGTCAAATGCTGTTGAGTAATCTATGTAGATAACATCTAACTGGCCACCACCATCCATTGCCAGTGACAAATAATGGGTAAATTCACAAAGATTAGACTCTGTCAATCTCCTATTAACAAAACCATGCTGTTGATGAATAATAAGTGGCCTAAAGACTGGATATATCTGATCATACACTATTTTTTCAAACAATTTAGCTATTATAGAAAGCTTAGAGATTGGTCTGTAGTTCTGGATGTTATGTCTATCGCCTGATTTCTAAATGGATACAACAAAAGATTTTTTCCATACTTTCGGTATTTGTCCACTACGAATAAAGTGTTGGAATAAAATAAACAAAGGTAGAGCTAAGTTTGCAAAGCATGATTTATGAAATTAAGGCGGGACATCATTCGGCCCATTGCCCTTATTTACCTATATCAATTTTTAATAATTTGCGACGACACTTGGGAACAGGTTAATAAAACTTAAAGATATAGACGAAACACCAAAATTATTGCTTCCAAGCCAACTATTCACGCATTGATAGATCTGAATCGAATGCAGATTGAAAATGATCATTAAAAAGGTTACAGATTTCAACCCATCTGAAGTATGAACATTATTAGGAACATATGATCAGGTATATCCGCCACTGTCATTTTAGATTTCACAAATGTCCAAAAACGTTTACTATTACGCCTTAATCTCGTTTTCAGAATTTTCAATATAGCAATTATTATAATAGTTGAATTGAAAACGCTTCTGACGATCTCGGAGAAAATTAAATGTATCATAGTCACTTTCTCTTTTATAAATCTTCCATTTTTTTGCGATGCTTCAGCTTATTTTTATAAGAGCCCTTGAATACCATGGCGGATACTTTGTACCAAATGATTTTATATTAGGAACATATTTTTTAATAATTTCGTTAATCACATCATAAAAAATGTCTAGGGCTATATCTATTTGATCTACGTATATCTAAAATATCAATCCAATTTATTTGGGATAGTTCTTGATTAATAGAATTATATAATCAGCCGCCTTGAAAATAGGAAGAAGCTCGAGGTGGACCGCAAGAACACTCTATGTGTTACTTGAGCTAGGACTGATAAGGCTGGATGAAATACATCTTCCTTAACTAAGGGAGACTTACAATGACTTATCATGCAATCCATTCCACTAATAACAAGGTCTAATTGTTTATCATTACAATTTGGAACAGTGTTATATTGACGGAAATTTGTAAAACGAAGAAAGCAATATACTAACTGGGTTAAGGCGTCACAGTTATTACAATTCAGAAAATTATTGTCACAAGAATAGGGATTATTCCAACGTGCGACACTAATATTAAAATCACCTAATATAAAATAATAGTCATTGGACATATCTGTCAGAAACTGACTCCAAAAACTAGTAAGAGTATCATATTGGTATTGCCAATGGGGAAAATAACCACATAATACATGTAATATAGTAGTAGATACTATATTACATGTATTATGTGGTTATTTTAATATAGTAGTAGATGGTTGTTTAACGAGTTTACCTCGACGACATCAGCGGCGGCGTTAGGAAACGCAATGGGTGTGGACTTAATAACAAAGAAATCACGCTTAACTCTATTACTAACTATTATCACCCATTTTATCTCCTCTCAATGCATAGTTTCGATCACATCTATAGACGTTATATCGGTGATCGAACAACTCTGCATCAAATATACCGGGAGCAAGCCAAGTTTCGCTTAGGCAAATAATGTCATAATCATTTAGTATTAAATTTATAAAAAAACGTATTAGGTTTAGTCCGGAAACCACGAACATTTTGATAATAAATATGAAGGTTAGAAGCAGCCATTGATATTGATGGCAAAATATACACTTTTTGAAATATGTAAAGTTTGAAAGGTTAATCTGACAGCGTAAACAATAAAATTAATAAAATAATAAATAATTAGCTCGATAAGAGACCAAATTAATAGAAATAGACCCCGTTCTACAATAGTTTTATATGAATAAAAATACAATATTGCTTTATAGAAGACGCACCCATAATTTATATTAAAAATGAAATTACAATAAAAGAACAAAGAAACAATAATTATTTTACAAATATTAATTAAAAGACAAGTTTTAATTGATAGTAAAATTCTTACTTTATTTTGTTTAAATCTAATGCGTTAGTAACATGTATAATAAGGCTAATATGTATCGCAATTCTTAACCCAAGTATACGTTTAGTAAAATTCTTTCGCTCTCAACAGATACAGAGAATTGTTATTTGTAAAACCGAGATCACTCGCGTTTATCTACGATTTGTTAGCCTTGCTCAAGAAGTCATGCTTTTTATAATGCGCCAAACAACGCACCACAATGGGCTTGGGCTTTTTTAGATTATTATCTCTAGGGGTTCACTCGCGTAATAAAGTCCAGATGATTATCAATATTAAGGGAGAAATCTATACGTTCAGCGATGTCTTTCAGAATAACGACCAGATTCTCATTTTGTCGCTCCGGGATACCATACATTTCCATATTGGAACGAAGCGAGCACTGCTCACGGTTGGTGTTATCAAGTTCAAGTTTATTAATATTAGATTTAATATCACTAACTTCGGTTTGTGTCGCCTTAAGTGACTCAAAATTGCCTTCAATTGCCTCAATTTTTTTACTTAAGGTTTCATACTGACTGCTCATAAAAGATAAACTATGTTGAAAATCAGTAATTTCTTTTTTAATTGATGCCAATTCAGCTGACATGGAATCTACTGTTGTGGTTTTAATTCGACGCCAAAATTGATCAAATTCTGTGGAGATAATTTCACACACTTCGTCATACGATGCCGCGGTTTCCGCGGATAAAAATACTGTTGGCGATATAGGCATACAAGAAGCGCCACCTCGTTTGAAAGTGACTCGATCATTAGATGCTCGCACGGGAGTATTAATTCTAAATAAATTAGGTGTTGAAGTTCGCTAAAATGCACCTTTTCAATACAGAGCAAATATTCGTGGACCTCATGTGAGAAACCAAAAAATATGTGAGTGTATTTATGTGTACGTATATGTACGTGTTACAAGTTGATCGTGTTAACTTAACAGGCTCCACACAGACGCCGTACTAGGTACATGAGTGCACGTGACAAGCTGTCACGTATGAATAACTCATAAAACAGGTATAGTGCCACAAACTTATCTAAGACGGTAAGTTTTTTTTCTCTCTTGGCGGTAGTTCGAGTCAGTTATAAAATTGTACGTTCTTATCAAACAATACAGAATAAATAGTAAAAGTTTATAATTACTTACGGAATATAAATTATTAACGTAAATAACAGTTTATCTTACCGCTACAAGTGTTTGTGCAAGTAAATTTGCAGCGACTATCCCGATATTTTTGATAAACCAACAAGCAAAAGTGGCCATTGACAATCAGCTGTTTGTGTTGTGAAGTGACAGTTATCAGAAATAAGGATCTGGTTTCATAGTGCATATACAGTATATTTAACTAGTGAGCTTAAGGTAATTTCAAGACTTCTATTAAATTATTAGTGAAATATAAATAAGCTATTATAATTAAAATCAATAATATATATAAGCCGAAACAGTGCCATCTCGTTCTTTAATCAGTAACCACTCATAATTGATAAACATTAAAATGGCCAGTATGTGCACCAGTTGCGGGAAATTCACCTCTACGGCTGACGGCATAAAGTGCAAGCGATGCTGTTTGGTCTTCCACCGTGGATGCTTAATTAACACAAGTTCGAGTAACACATCAGCTCCCAAATGAATGTGTAAAGGCTGTAAACCCAACGACAGCAATATAGACACCTTCGTTGATGCTAGTAGCTCGAACAGCGTCGAAGCTATGATTAAAGCAATAGACCTACTTCGCTCCGAATTGCCAGTCTGTACAAAAGAGATGGCGTCTTTCAGACATGAAATAAATAATATAAAAACTACATATTTGGTGGAGTTTAATAGTCGCATGGCTGCATTTGACGAGCGGTTGTTGAAGCTCGAGACAAAGGAAAATGCAGTCGAGTCTACTAATGACGCCATAGCCCAGCTGCGGAGGGAGCTGAATGACAGGGTGCAGGACCTCCTGCAAAACGACATCGAGATCAGTGGCATTACGGAACGAGAGGGTGAAATTTGTCACATGTGGTCACACTTGTCGCTAACAAGTTGGGCGTAATGATCGACGAGCTTGACATTGTGAGCGTGCAGCGTGCGGCTCCTCGCCGTCGCCGTGCGTGCGCGGAAACTGCGTCGGAGCGGCAGCCAGCGCGTGCCATCTATGTTCGGCTAGCGCAGCGTAAAGTTCGGGACGAGTTGTTGCGCTCGGCTAGAGTGCGCAGGGGCGCTGATACAACGGGTTTCGACATAGACGCCCAACCTCGGCAATTTTATGTTAATGAACGGCTCACCCGTGTCAACCGGCAGCTATTTTATACCACTCGCTCTAAAGCAAAGGAAGCGGGTTGGCGGTACGCATGGACGCGCTATGGCCGTATTTATGTACGTCAAGACGCGGGCTCACATAATGAAAAACATAGAATTAGGTCTACGACAGACATAGATAAGGTTTTTACTGTTTAGCACGTTTGTCCTATGTTCATTTGTAATTTTTTATGATTTTTAATTTTTTTTTAAATGTAAACCAATTTGTACTTAATATGTTTCTTTATATTATATACTTTTATTTACTTATTAGAATTATAATGGCAGAATATATAGTCGTCGGTCACGGTGTGTTGCATAAAACGGGGTATTGTTGAAATAAATTATTTGATTTCGTTCACTTTACAAATTATCTATTATTTATATATTATTATAATACTATCAAAAAATATATTGATTATTATTATTTGTTACTATATAACTGGATTAAGTTTCATCATACGTGTATACTAAACTATTATATATTATGTGTTTTATATTATAATTTATTTAATTATTGGAAATATGTTAATTGTTTAATTACATTATTTCACTTTATTATGTAATGGCAACAAAAAAACTGAAAGTTGGTTTAATAAACCCTCGTTATTTGCAAAGTGGGCATGAGGAGTTCATGGTTGCACTGACGACACACATAATAGATATCCTCGCAGTGAACAAGACTTGGCTCAGGGAAGGAGAAGAGGCAACTGCTCCGTCCATACCTGGATATTGTCTTCGCCACGTCCCACGCCCCCCAAGGCTACGGTCTCGGGGTGGTGGAGTGGGGTTTTATATCAGAGACGAAATACCTACCCGGATACTTACGCATCCTGTGACTGAGTGTGTGGAGCAGATGTGGATAGGCATCACCGTCCGCTCTAAGAAGATGGCGATCGGCACGGCATACCGCCCGCCGTGGTTCAGCGTCCCCGTGTTCATAGATGCGTTAAGCGAGTCAATCTCCTCCCTCACATGGAACGATCACGTGATTCTTTTGGGTGATTTTAATCTTAACTTTTTAAATCTTGAAGACAATAGTTATTTGTTGGTTAAAATTTTTTTGTCTGGCTTTAATCTTCAGCAGTATGTTACTGTACCCACACATTTCACATCGCATAGTGACACCCTGCTCGACCTCATTTGCATCATGCATTGCGGGTTGATCACATTCCAACTCTCAGCGATCACGCGCTGGTTGCATGCGATCTAGATGTGCCTAAATTCAAGCCTCGACCAAAATCAATTAGTTTTAGACCCATTAACGATATAGACCCAGACCAGTTTAAAACAGCAATGGCGTCGATTAATTGGAACGCCATCAACATAGGCAACGTCAATCAAATAGTAAATGACCTTATGTTAAATTTAATGGAAGTTTTTGATTTTCTAGCCCCGAACAAAATAATCTTTATTAAAAACAGAAGTTACCCATGGATTATGCATAGCATACGCCTTATGATTAAATCTCGTGACGAAGCCTATAGGAAAGCACGTTTAACAAATAATCCAGCCAAACTTACATATTACAAAGAAATTAAGAAGTTGGTTTCTCAGGCAATAAAAGTTGAAAGAGAAACCTATTTTAAAACATTTGTCATCTCCAATGAACGGAATCCCAAAAAAATGTGGAAGCATATAAAAGAAAATGTTAATTATAAACTTACAATCGATTCGCTCCCACATTTTTTGTGTGATCCGGATGAGATAAATAGGCATTTTCTCAATGTTCCAGGCAATAATACTGTATCAGAATGTGATATAAACTTCTTCAACAAGAATAAAATTAGCTCATCTACATTTGTATTTAGAACAGTTACCGAACACGATATAATCCAATCTACACGTCAATTAAAATCCAACGTCATTGGAATTGATGGCGTCTCACTAGATATGTTATTCTTGTCTTGTGCCTTACATATCATGCACATTGACGACATTAATCAATAAAAGCATATCGTCAGCAACATTTCCAAGTAAATGGGGCGATGCTGTGGTGCGTCCTATTCCTAAAACACCTGACCCCATGGCATTTAAAGACCTTACGACCTATAAGTATACTACCATGTGCTTCCAAAATACTCGAAAAAGTCATATATTAGCAGGTAATGGAATACTTGGAGCAGGACAATATATTACCTATGCTGCAATCAGGTTTTAGGAGGCATCACAGTACTGCTACCGCCCTTGTGAATGTGCGAGACGATGTACTTCAAGCCCAAGATGAGGGATGGGTCACAATAATGGTGTTGCTCGATTTTTCGCGAGCGTTTGACTCCATAAATACTAATTTACTTCTAGATACACTACGATTTTATGAATTGGAGGAGGCCGCTGTCTTATGGTTTGCTAACTATTTAAATAATCGCCATCAAATCGTAGAAATTAGGGATCAGGAGGAAAATGTGATTTTGTTGCAGCGCAGTTCTATAAACAGAGGAGTTCCTCAAGGATCCATACTTGGGCCTATACCATTTAGCCTTTATTCCGGAGACGTGATCAAATATATAAAAACCTGCAGTTACCATATACAGGGTTAAATGTAATTAACGCAAGACTTCTTGCAGGCAGCATGTCTACATCAATACCAACAACATTTGTTCTACGACTTTTGAAAATTAATAGTTTTTAAAATTTTAATATTACCATACAAAATTAATATATTGCCTCTGAACTATCATTTAGTCTGCGTGCGGCTAAGAAAATAGCGCGGGAAACGCGCGCGGCAAGATAGGGGCTCCCGCGCGTCATTCTTACAATATACAGAGTAATAAATAACAGAGCGTGCAAACATTTTTTGTTTTTATTTTTTTTGTGCTATTTATCTAGATTCATAAAAAGTCGTAGAACAAATGTTGTTGGTATTGATGTAGACATGCTGCCTGCAAGAAGTCTTGCGTTAATTACATTTAACCCTGTATACGCCGACGAAATACAAGTCTATCTATCTTTTAAGCCACATGACTTAACCGAATCTTTGCATTCAATTAACACTGACTTAAACCGCATATACAACTGGTCGAAGGTCAATGCATTAGTTTTAAACCCCTGTAAAACTAAATATATAATGCTGGGTAGTCGTCACAATGTAAATTTAATTAAGAGCAAAAATCCCATTATTAAAATCAATGATAATAGGCTACAGGGCGTAAGTGAAGTACGAAACCTCGGTCTGTTGTTAGATGAGAACATGCGCTTTGAATCACATGTAGCCAATACAATACGCTCCTGTTTCTATAGACTGAAGGTGTTATATGGTATAAGAGATTGTATTGATGAGAAACTTCGTATAACGCTTTGTGAGTCACTAGTGCTGTCAAAGTTTAATTATGTGGATGTAGTAATTGGGCCCCGATTACTAGAAAGAACCAAAAAGTCAATACAGCGGGTTCAAAATGCTTGTGCTCGCTACTGCTTTAACATGCCACGGCGAAATCACGTCACTTCATATCTAAATCGTGCGTCCATGTTAAAAATCGACAACCGTATGAGATTGCATCTGGCCACGATGTAGTTTGGCATCGTTAAGCATGGTGTCCCAGTATATCTCTTTAAAAAACTTGAGTGGAAAAATAACATCAACACCACTCACTGCACAAGAGCCTCTCACTACGCTCTTAATCTGCCCGCACACCGTTCAGCAGCATTTCGTGGCAGTTTTAAATATGCTGCAACGAAGTGCTGGAACAACCTGGCACCACCTTTGCGAATGTTACGTAACAAACTTTATTTTAAATCTCAATATAAAACGTATCTGATTTTAACTCAACAGAACGGAGATATGAGATGAGGGCGTCATAGTTTTAGATTTTGGCGCAGCCACATTGTGAGAGGGATTTTGTGTTCATTTACTTTGATTAATAGCACTTCCTTATTTTATATCTTATAGTACACATATATAAATATATAATATATACTTATTAATCATCTATTATACCTATCAATTATTAAAAAAACCTATATTATGTTAAATACATCGTTATATATTTAATATATTACAATTATTAATATTTTGTATTTACCCTTTATTTATTACTGCATTAAAGAAACTTATTTTCATACTATTATGTATAAACGAAATCAATAATAATTAATTAATGTTACCGTCAGGAGAGAAAAACTAAAGGTGGTCCTGAAAACCTAAAGGTGGACCAGAGTCAGGTCTTACTTAGGCCCTGATTTTAGCTGAGGTGGGGCAAAAGGGTGGGCCTTTTGTGAAACACACTGTGACCAAAATGACCTTGCCTATTTGTTAGATATAATTTTTTATTTTAGTTTTTTTTATTATTAATGTTCTTCGCCTAATTTGTATGTAAATGGTTCAGTGTGTTTTTGCGAATAAAGCTATATTATTATTATTATTATAACTATTATTTTAAACGTTAATTAGAAATAATAAATTAAAAATAACAGAGTGCAGTATTACATTTTAATGTTATAATTATGGTCGTATAAAAAATCAAATCTACAAAAAATCAACATTTTACAAATTGTATTAATACCGGTTGGATACGTTTCTCTTCTTGCATAAAAGATAAAACTTAAAATAATGTTTCTGTCAACTTTTTAAGGTAATGTGCGTTGTATCCACTAATAAAACTGACAACAGATTGTCGTTTCAAAAATTACGGAGACGTCGTCAAGGATCAGATAAGTTTGTGGCACAATACATAATATTATTTTATTAAAAAAATATATTTTTTTTATTGGCAGATCGGCACGACACGGCAAGAAAACCAGAAGTTAAGCCGCTGAATACACCAAAACTAGGTTAGTTTAACAATTTTTTACGAACTCAGTTCGATATATCATAATGAAGAAAATATCTCTTATTTATTATTTATATATTATCTTTTAATATTTCTGATCATATGCCCGTCTTCAAAACACAATTGTATTTACTTTTTTCGATAAAAATAAATACCGAAGATACCCCTTAACAATAAATTTAACCAAAAAATGTCTGTCAGAATTCTTATTACATGTAAGAATAACTTTTTCTCAATGGCCTGGAAGGCTGAAATTTGGCTGAAATTGAAAGCTGTATCTTCGATTTTTTCTTACGATAGTTAACTACTTTCCATTTGTGCGTGGGGACACCAGCTAACTGGTCGTCGGAAGCATTTCTCTTAGCAATATTAGTGTTGGGCTTACCATTCGGCGTTTCATCTACCTCACTTAGTATGGATTTATTCGCCATTTGCCGCCTGTGTGGACGCACCGTTACGCTTTGCGATAATAACGCAAACTCCACCTCCACAACTGTCTCACTCGCTGGCGTGACAGTCGCCGTGGTGTACCGTTTCTTTCTGTGCCAAATTCGGTGACCCAATGAGTTGCTCAATTTTGAAAAACAGCTGTTCCATTACCCTCTTTTGGTAACTAATAATGGACGTCAAATTATTGATTGACTGATGTCGAGCCGCTATTTTCTTATTTTGAGAATCAATGGTTACCGCTTGTGCTGCAATTTTTAGTGTCAACGCTACTACCTGCTTTGATAATCCGCTCAGTCCACTTTCCATATTAATTTCTACTAGTTTTACCGTGAGACGGAAATAAAAACAGAGATACAAGTGTTTTTGTGACAGTTGAACGCCGGTACAATAAATTATGTGCATTTTTTGAGTATCGTAATTAAATTTCTATACATTAATCTTGGTTTAATTAGGCGGGAATAATGCTGTTAGTATATACAATTCGCGATCAATCGATTCTTTGATACTTGCGAAAGGGCAGACCACATGTAATGAATTGGGGATAAAGAGGGAGGCTTACATTTTTTTTATTTCTTTTTTTATTTTATTCAAACATTATAGTATTAAAAAGCAGACCAAAAACCACGCAGGTTTGTGTGGAATGCTATTCTTATATTATAATAATTTTCAACTTAAAAATATGACTTTAATCTACATAAAGTTATACAAAATAATTTAAAAAAGAAATGAAATGAAATGAATGCTAAAGGAGATGAATTTTACAAGTTGTACAATTTGTAAACTTATTCTAACCTAACCTGGGTTAGAATAAGTTTACAAATTTTCCAAGAAATGTGTTTTTAGTTTCTGTTTAATGTTATTTCTTGTTACACTTTTTACAAAAGATGGATCTAGTTTATTAAATAAGCGAGGGGTGATATATAAAATCGTTCTTTCTCCATAAACATTAGTTGCGCTAGTTATTTGTAATTGTTTGTTAGTTACTTGACGAGTATGAATATTGTGTGATATTTCCATCTGTGTATTAATATTAAAAAAATGTTCGTTTAAAAGGCTGCATTTGACTTTGCAATGTTTAAATAAATCTGTATCATTCATAATTTTAGCATTAGACGAAACTATTTTCTTTAGTATTCTAATTTGAAGTTTATAAATATAATCCATATGACTTTTATAAGTTGGTCCGTAGCTTGTGATTCCATATCCAATGATAGAGTCAACAATAGCATTATATGTATAACAGGAGCCTGATTTTGAAAGGTATTCTATGTTTGATTACAAAAAGGTTAGCTAAAAATGTTTTGAGTTTATCACATGTGCGTGTAATATGAGGTAACCAATTACATTGATTTATTTATTTATTTATTAATAAGGATACCAGCAGTACATACGTTGACACATTAAATATACATGAATATATAAATAAAAATTCTGACGCATGTACCTTTAGAGGTGACACAGCATTGCATCGGTGTTTAATTTACAATATTACTTTTTAATATACTTTTTAATTACAATAATTTTGAGTTAAAATAAAATAGTAAGTAAATTATTATCAGTATGTATTTATCTCTATCTATTTGTGGTATTGTTAATTAATATAATTATCTTAGTATTAAAATATTAAACTTAATTATCATTAAACATTTTTTGAATCACAATAGAATTTACAAAGAGAAAGAAAGAAAATAGTAATAAATCGACGACAATTTCAATATAATATTAATATAAATTATGGTATTACAATATTATACATATGTACTGAAAAAAAAATATTAGTCTACATTTATGTTATTTTTGTTTTGTTATTACAAGTTATAAGTTACGGTGCTTAAACTGTAGCAAAATGTTGTTGTATTATTTTTTTGAATTTGCTCAGTGTAGGATGAAAAATGTCGATGTCTGCTGGGGTGTTATTTAAACTTTTATATTCATTGCACATTTTTGTAATCGGTGCTTGTGAACCCAAACCGGTCCTAGAAGGTGGACCGCGTAAAATTTTTCTAATTGGTTGGTGAGGCATGTTGTATGGCACAGACAACGATAAGTGCTTAATCAAGTCGCAACAAGCAGTTTGTCCATTGACTATTTTGTACAACAGGAAGAGATTATGGATAGTGCGTCGGGTCTTTAAGGTAGTCATCTTAAAAAAGTAAAGTCTCTCGTCGTAGGAACTCCTATCTGAAATACCGCTGCATGTGTACGCGAAGTGCCTGGTAGAAAGGCCTCTGAATACCTTCGACACGCTGTGATTGTGTCGCTTAAGACGGATTCCAAACTGAGCTCGCGTATTTGAGGCGGCTCGCCAAGTGCGAGACGAGTCGCGCCATCTCGTGACTAAATAATAGAACCGCGCGACTACTAGCGACAGACATTGACGTTTGACGTCTGACGTCTCTTAACTTGACTCTCTCTTGTCAACGGGTTAGCGAGCTGTCAGCACCGGTCTGCGCAAACGCCTAGCTGTTTTAGTGATTTAAGTGTACCTATTTAGTTTTTGGGCTCATAAACAATATAAATAACAATATAAACTATATAAGTGCTTGTGCAAGTGTTCCGCTCGAGTTTTCTGCTCACCGAGTTTGTGTCCCGTCATCGCCAACAAGCCAATCCAGAAGTTAGTCTCGGTTTCTTTCACAGCCTTCCTAAATTATTAAATTATCCCAAAACCTTTCTCCCACTATCCCCGCTCACAGCGCGCCCACATATAATAAATAAATAAAAGGATTTTGGTTTCGGGCTGTAAACTGTTGGTATTGCGTATAATAAATGATTATAATAATGATAAAAAAATGATTAGAGCAGACTTCTTAACAATTAAGTTAATATGAGCATTGTAATTTAACTTTCCGTCAAGTATCACGCCCAAATCGCGAATTTCTAGCACCTCTTCGAGCATTGTTCCTCTTAAATTTTACTGTGAAAGATGCGGTCTCTTTTTTGTGAATTTGATATGAAAGCATTTTTTGGGATTCATTAGTATGTTGTTGTTGATGCACCAACAACAACATACTAATCTGTTAAGATCATCCTGCAACAGTAGGCTATCGGAGGGTGATGAGACTGTTCGAAAAATTTTTAAGTCGTCTGCGAACAGGAGGATATTGCTATGACTAACAGCGAGCGAGATGCTAATAAATGGGGAAAAAAGTATTGGCCCTAAGTGTGTGCCCTGGGGTACGCGGGATTCTGCGTAGTACGGGTGTGACTCGTGGTCGTTCACGCTTACGTATTGCCGCCTGTTTTCGAGATAAGAGCGGAACCAATGCAGTAATGAACCGTGTATACCACAGTTCTGCAATAACAGCTCGTGACTGAATTTGTCGAACGCGCTATCTACTTGCAACCCAGAGTCAATTTTGTGGGACAGATATGACGTGAAGAATAGAAGATTCGTCTCGGTAGATCGACCTTTGCGGAAGCCATATTGGAAGTCCCTAATATTATTTTCGATCTGGAGTCTTATGAGTGCGGTTGTCCACTCATAAGAACTGCTTCAAACACCTTCAAGAAGCATGACAAAATTGATATCGGGCTGTAATTTATTATTAAATGGTTAGTGCTTTTTTTATAGACGGGCGTTACACGAGCTCTTTTCCAAGCATTAGGAAATTTACCAGTGGTGAGCGACCGATTAAAAACTATTGATAAGGGAAGCGCTAGATTCAGGGAACACTTCTTAGCAAATATAGGTGGTATACCATCAGATCCAGCCCCTTTTAGTATATCTAGTGATCTCAGCTTCTGGAAAATATTTTCTTGGGATATATGGATAGTGCCAAGAGACCCGACCGGGGACGACGTGATTGGCAAATTGCAAAATTAGCTTTTGGGGTGTATACTGACGAAAAGTGTTTGGCAAAGCAATTTGCAATATCATATCCTGTGCTTACACTGCTCTGGTTATATGAAATTTGTGACGGTGTTATTGAGCATCCTTTTCTGTTATCTTTCATATATCGATAAAAAGCTCATGGATTATTGTGGATATTGTTTTCTAACTTAATTTTGTACTCTTTGTAACACTTATTATTTAATTTTTGATAGCGTTTACGAATAATGTTGTACTCGAACTTATCTCTATCTATCTCAGTTTGTTCTGTTCTGACTTA
>LUGF01022651.1:133109-147134 GCA_001625245.1 Calycopis cecrops | reverse complement strand
AGGTGCTGGTTTACATCCCAGGCTACTAAGCCCCACCGCCACGACAAGGCTTGGACCGTGGTGAGGTAACAAGTGGTGGATAGCAAGTTTGTTTTATTTCTTGTATTTTGTAATATGGGGGAAACATTGTACACTTTCTTTCATTGGTTAAATTTCTTAGGTACATAATATATTCTGCTTTAGTTAGATCCAAATCAATAAAAGCACTCAATGCTTCTGTATCAGATAAAATCTTCATTTGGTTTGACTCTTTCCACATAGTCGAGAAAACTTTTTCTTTTCGCTCTCAGAGTTTCTTAGCTCTTCAACAAGATGAGCCTCTGCATACTCACCTAAGGCCCGCAGTCCTTGCAAAAATGCGTTACAAATGTGCTCAAACCCATATTCTTCTAGTAAGTGTCCACTTCACAATATTTATTTGAATTATGTGTATGCAAACATTTGAATGAGCCATCCGGTTTTTTTTTATTCGCAGGGGAATGCCTTTACGCACGCTACCCAGGAGCCGGGTGACTCAACCTTACACACCGTACGAAACGCGACAGCACAGCTGTCACTTCACGCCGGTCTCGTGTAAGCGAGAGGTACCTCCCCGGTCGTGCCGGCCCAATTCGGCTGCATGCAAGCATGCAGCGTGGCTCTACCTCTTAATCAACCATCAACCAACTCATCGTCAGCCTCATCGAAAGCTTCTTCATCTTCGAGAAACGAACTTATTTGATCAAATCTAAGACTACCTATTTTGGGTCATGATGAAATAATTCTGCGAAAGATAAACAACTGTTAAAAAGCTTTATAAACTGAACAAGACACCGTAGTGTATACGCATAGGGAAAAAGCGAAATGTAATAGCCTGTGTTTATCAAACAAAAACATTAAATAACACAATTTTATATTTCATACGAATCTATTAAAATAATATAATTATATAAACAATGGTAGTATACAGTTACATATTCTAAAAAATGTCAAATAAGGTAAAAAAATGCTTAAAATCATAATATATAAATATTTACTTACCTAAATTTTGAACTACACTATTAGTCGCGCGGGGTCGCCTCGACCCCAAGCCCCTCCATGCAGCGCGTGCGATCAACTCCGCGACGCGGGCGATACCGAATCCAGTGGAGACTACAGAGTCAGGAAGCTAGCAAAAAAATCGGGTTCCCAGCGTTAACAGCTAAAAAAATAACTTAACTTGAAGATCACTTGGGGTCGGGGCGACCCCGCGCGTCTAATTAAAGGTTAACTGAGAATTCAATAAAAAAAATAACATTGTTTAAATCCACATCGTTGTTAATTATGAAAGCCGGTGAGGTGTCATTCTTACGGACATGAATCTTGTAGCTTTATCTTTTAGCTAGCTAGTGCTTTTGCCTTATTAAGTAATTTTTAAGAGTCTATATTAAGGTGGTCGTTCACGAAATTGCGGTGATTTACTAGAGGGAATCCCACGTCGGCGTATAGACGGATGGGGTCTTATTGCTTTTTCGCTTATTCACTTCTTTGAAGGAAGTGCGGTAAAAGAGTATGGAATTACTCTTTTCCGCATTTACTTCAATTCTCCATTTGTAGAACCAGTTGTCAAGATTAGTAACGACCTCCTGGAGTAATTTGCCTCCCGTACTGGGCTGCGGATGACTAATGTACAGAGCAGTGTCGTCCGCGAGCAACGCCAGCTGAACGCTGGGATGGCGCGGGATATCACTGGTGTACAGATTATAGAGAGTGGAAAAGAGGACTGATCCTTGAGGGACACCGGATCTCAAGGGACGAGGGGAGGACAGTATACCTGCTACTCGATAGCGGAAAGATCTATTTGTTAGAAAGCTGTTTATTACCAGCACTAATCTGAAGGGTATGTCTAAGCGTATTAACTTAAAGATAAGGCCTTCATGCCAGATCTTGTCAAACACCTTGGCTACCTCAAAGAAGACCGCACACGTCTCGCGTGTCCGTCTAATGTATACTCTGTGAGCCTATGTGCCTGTTGGGGACAACTATGATTTTCGCGGAAGGCGAATTGCTCGTCTATGTAAAGATTTTTCTCTCGTATAACGCCTTTTAGACGCGAGAGAATTATCTTTTCATAGAGAGTTTATCTAAAGAGTTTATTAGACTAATGGGACGGTAGTTAGTGGGTTCCGACTGGGGTTTACCCGGTTTATATATCGGAATACCTATCACTACGGCTTCCTTCCATATGTCAAGGAAGGTGCATCCTGCCAGTAGGGCGTTAAATATACTAACTAAAGGTAAATAATAATGATAGGAGGTAGCTGCTTGAGTACCTTATTGGTGATCCCATCTCGGCCGGGGGCCTTTTCATTGTGAAAGTTCTTTATGAACTCTTTCACTTCTTCCACGTCCGTCGGGCGTATGATTTCGTCATCATCACCCGGCGGCGCAGCCAAACGGGTTTGTATTACATTATATACCTCTTCCAAATGAGCGGGGTCGGTAGGGAGGCTACTAGGAGTGCACTGACTCTCTAGTGTAACGGCATTATCTTCATTCTCTAGTGCAGGTAATTGGTTCGGACGATTTAGTGGGGGCATATCTCCTGATGGTTCGCTTAAGGACCCTAGCTAAAGGCCAGTAGGCAACGTGAGATGGGGACTGCTCACTGAGGCACTCCCATCTCTCGTTCTTAAAATCATTTACAGTCTTTTTGACTTTTCATCCTAACTGACGAAGGGCCACTCTGTACTCCTCGCCCGGTTGGTAGTCGTACAGACGTTTGGTCGCGTTTTTCTCCTAATAATGTCCATAATGACTGAACCGTCGAGATCTCTTTCGAAGAGTTTCCTATTATAACTATCAGGTGATCAGTGAGCAAGAACGTGGGCCATAAGTGCTATCTGGGGGGTGTCTATTAAATCCGGTATTTCTTCGAGATCGCTCGATGATAAAGCGGAGAGATTATCTTTAAGTAAGTTGTAGTTGATGATCTTTTCAGTAATTGTAACATTACTGCGTTCATTACGTATCTCATAGAGGACGGGTCTGTGGTCCGAGTTAAGCTCGTGTAATGTTTCTGCCGTCCTAATGACGAGAGAAACGTTTTTGATTACGGCAAAGTCTATAATGCTGGGGGACCGTATTTGACCGTTATCGTTCCGTTCTGGAAAATCGTAAAGGGTCGGGGAGTACGGGGCGCTGATGATGATGTTGTTATGATCATCGACATACTGATTGAGAATAGTTCTGTGACTATTATTATAACGATTGCCCCAATTTTCGCGGTGGGCGTTTAGGTCTCCGGCTAAAATGACTGAGTCATTTGGATCTAATTTATTGAATATGGCATCCAAGTCGCTGACTAGAAGCGGCTTATTGCCAGGAAGGTATGCAGAGACTATGGTGATAGTCCGGTGACCCGTCATGTATAGCTTACATAGGGAGACTTCTAGATATTCTAAAATAGGAGGGTCTAATGGGATGCAGTGGAGGGACCTTTTAGAATAAATAGCGGTGCCTCCGAGACTGCTCCTAGTCTTTATCATTTCTGATTATATTATAATTTCGAATACGCGGATTCGAGAGGCTTGGTTTTAGGAAAGTTTCCTGCACTAGTAGGATGCACTGCACTAGTAGGACACTTGTCGATATCTTTGTCAGGTAGGAATTCACACAATTCATCAATGTTTGATCTAATGCCGTTAGCATTAAACGTCAATAGTCGGATTGATGACGGTTTACATCTACCTGTCGCAGCCATTAGCGGGCTCTATTTTGTAGGCACTCGATCCTTTTAATAAGTGCAGAGTGCTCTCGGTATGCCTGAGAGATTGTCGCGATGTTCGCTGATTTCAGTTTTTCCGCGAGGATGTCGATTTCTTCTCAAGGAAGTCAGCAACAAGAAATCGTTAATACCTACATCTTTCATAATTATGTATAGTATAAATAAATTTACCCACAATTGGGCGAGAAAGTGATCTCTGACATTGGCAACACGAAGGCAAAATAAATGTTGGTTATCAATTATTAAATTATAATAAAAATATTATGTATTGAATAATTTGCGTATTTCAATTATAGAATTTTAAATTCTGCTTTAAATCATAATAGCTGGAGCCAAAACTAAGCGCTAAACTTTGTTATAACAAAGTGTACTTAGGTACAAATAAAATGATACGTCCGTATCTCTTCATTCGCTATCACTTTTACACTATAAAATACAACAACGCACCATGTTTTTTTACAAATATTATTAAAACTATTAGCTACAAATCTTGTACAATTTGTATTTTGTATATATTTGATTTTTTCAAATCGAAAAAAATGTCAAACAAAGAATGCTCCAACCAACGTCGAAATTGCTTAGCAACACGTTAGCAACGCTTTGCCGAGTATTTAGTAAACCTTGAAAAACGGTCACGCATAACGAGACAAAAGATTACATCATTCCGTCTCCCTTGTTTACACGTCATAGGCATAAGTTAATCCATGTTTTGTGAGAAGGAGTCAGATGCCATCACTTCGTCTATTGTATTTTCAGTCTACGGTCTACGTAGGTATATGAGTGCACGTGACAAGCTGTCACGTATAAATAACTCATATTACAGGTATAGTGTCACAAACTTATCTAACCCCGTGACAACTGGTGAACGTAGCGCTCTAGTCTAATTAAGTGTTGCCATAAAAATATGAACCTCGATTTTTAGAGTAAAAATAATGAAAATGAAAAAATGAAAATGCAGGGACTAATTAAAATTATGCTATCACAACACTAATATCATGATAGGTAACTATTATTTTAATAGTTAATTAAAAATAATAAATCAGAAATAAAAGAGTGCAGTATTACATTTTGATGTTATAATAATTATGGTCGTTTAAAAAATCAAATAAACAAACAATCAACATTTTACAAATTGTTTTAATAGCGGTTGGATACGTTTCTCATCTTGCATAAAAGATAATACTTAAAATAATGTTTCTGTCATGTTTTTAAGGTAATGTGTGCATTGTATCCTGAGATGAAGTATACACTCATCTAAGGTTGCATGTATCCACTAATAAAACTGACAACAGACTGTCGTTTCAAAATTACGGAGGCGTCGTCAACGATCATATAAGTTTGTGGCACTATACATGATATTATTTTATTAAAAAAAATATCTCTTTTTTTGGCAGAACGCCAAGGCAAGAAAATCAGAAGTTAAGCCGCTGAATACCTACACCAAAACTGGGTTAGTTTAACAATTTTTGACGAACTCAGGTCGATATATCATAATGATGAAAATATCTCTTATTTTTTTAATATTTCCGATCATATGCCCGTCTTCAAAGCACAATTGTATTTACTTTGTTCGATAAAAATAAGTCCCGAAGATACCTCTTAACAATAAATTTAACCAAAAATGTCTGTCAGAATTCTTAGTACATGTAAGAAAAACTGGAAGGTCGAAATTTTATCGTTTCCTCCTTATTGTATTGCATTGAGCTGTATCGATTCGATTTTTTCTTGCGATAGTTAACTATAACTGTCCATTTGTCCGTGGGGACACCAGCTGACTGGTCGACGGAGGTATTTCTTTTAGCAATATCAGTGTTGGGCTTACCATTTCGCTTTTCATCAACCTTACATAGTATGGATTTATTCGCCACTTTCCGCCAGGTCTATTACGCCAGGAATACCATTTCATAAGGCGGCAACCGGGTATAGCGTTACAAATTAGCAACAAAACAAGCCCTTAGACTCGTATCTCTAGCTCACTTACAACACGAGATATGGATTGTGGTTTTGCTAGCGTAATATTACGCTAGCAAAGCTAAAAACTACGCTTGCTAGCGTAATATTACGCTAGCAAAAATGCGTTATTAAACGAACTAGTAGAGCAACAAAATCAATTCTTGCAATACAAATTAGCAACAAATTAGCATCAAAATTAGCCGTTTGACTCATATCTCTTGCTTACTTGGCACACGAGATATGGATTGTGGTTTTGCTAGCGTAATATTACGCTAGCAAAACCCCGTTATTAAATGAACTAGTGGAGCAACAAAATTAATTTTTGCGTTACAAATTAGCAACAAATTAGCAATGAAATAAACTATTTAAATCGTATCTCTAGCTCACTTGGCGCACGAGATATGGATTGTGGTTTTGTTATTATATGAACTAGTGGAGCAAAAAAATAATTCTTGCGTTACAAATTAGCAACAAAATAAGCCATTTGACTCGTATCTCTAGCTCACTTGGAACACGAGATATGGATTGTGGTTTTGCTAGTGTAATGGCCCATGGAGGTGGGAGGAGAAAGGGGGGCAGCGCATCTGTATAGTCTATATGCCGATGTCTATGGGCGTCGGTAGTCATGAAAATGGCTACAACTGCTCGTTTGCCCCCCCTATACCATAAAAAAAAAAAATATTACGCTAGCAAAACCGCATTATTAAGCGTGGACTAACAACTAACTAGTGGAGCAACAAAATTAATTCTTGCGATACAAATTTGTAAGAAATTTGTATCAAATTTGTAAGAAATTAGCAACAAAATAACTATATCCGGTTGCCGCCTTATGAAATGGTTTTGCTGGCGTAATAAATACACCTCTTGCCGCCTGCGTGTACGCACCGTTATGCTTTGCGATAACAACGCAAGCTCCGCCTCCACAGTTGTCTCACTCGCTGCTGGCGTGAGACAATTTTGGGAAAACAGCTGTTCCTTTACCCTCTTTTGGTCACTAATAATGGACGACAAATTATTGATTGAATGCTATTAAGCCGCTATTTTCTTATTTTGAAAATAAATGGTAGCCGATTGTGCTGCAATTTTTAGTGTCAACGCTACTACCTGCTTTGACAATCCGCTCAGTCCACTTTCCATGTTAATTTCTACTAGTTTTACCGTGAAACGGAAATAAAAACAATGCGACGAGTAATTTTGTGACAGTTGAACGCCGATGTAATAAATTTCGTGCATTTTTTGAGTATCGTAATTAAATTTCTATACATCATCTATGTTTAATTAGGCGCGAATTATGCTGTTAGTATATATATAATACTAGCTACGTCCCGCGGTTTCACCCGCGTAACTTTCGATCCCATGGGAATATCGGGATGAAAAATATCCTATCTCTCAAGTTGGATCGAACTGCACATGGTGTGCGAATTTTATTACAATCGGTTAAGTGGTTTAGGAGTCCATTGAGGACAAACATTGTGACACGAGATTTATATATATTAAGATTTTGTACAATCGATTATTTGATAATCGCGAAAGGGCAGACCACATCTAATGAATTGGGGTTAAAGAGGGAGGCTTACGATGATGGAGCTTTTGTGCCGACACGAGTGAGCTGTGTTATTATTATTATATTATTATATTAACTGTGTTATCTTTATTTTCATATAGGTATTATATACTCGAAAACTACCTAATGGATTGTTATACGGTTTTCAACAATAAATTATATAACAATATATTATAAGCAGCAGGAACTGTATAAAACAATAAGAAGAAAGCTGGCAGATCGTTGTTTATTGGGTTGTAAACTCGTGTAGAGCTGGCTGTGAGTTATGACGTTATTACTTTAAACTTACCACGACGTGAGGCGCTCGTGAACTATATCCCACGCGGGGGAAAATTTTATTTTGAAAAATATATAATTGAGCATTATACGATTTCATTCTTAATACATATCTTATGTGTTGAAGTTCGCTAAAATGCACCTTTTCATATCAGAGCAAATTTTATTTCCGGACCGATACGACCTAGGGATCTTCAAGAAAAGAGCTTATTCTTTCCTCAAAGGTCGGCAACGCATCTGTTAGACCTCTGGTGCTACGGATGTCTGTGGGCGTTGGTGTTCACTTTACATCAGGTGACCTAACTGCTCGTTTGCCTCCTATGCTATAAAAAAAAAATTAAAAAAAAATCACTGGGCCTCATGTGAGAAACCAAAAAAATGTGTGTGTATCTCAGGCGTGTTACAAGTTGATCGTGTTAACTTAACAGGCTCCACACAAACGCCGTACTAGGTACATGAGTGCACGTGACAAGCTGTTACGTATAAATAACTCATAACAGGTATAGTGCCACAAACTTGTCCAACCTCGTGACAGCTGGTGATTGCAGCGCTCTAGTCTAATTAACTGTGGATATTAAAATAAAAATGTCGATTTTTTGTAAAAATAATGTGTGATGCAGGTACTAATTAAAATTATGCTATCACAACACTAAAATCGTGATTACTTTTATTTTAATAGTAAATTAGAAATAAAAGAGTGAAATATTACATTTTAATGTTATATTTATGGTCGAATAAAAAATCAAATTTACAAACAAACAACAATTTTACGAACAGTATTAATGCCATTTGGATACGTTTTTCTTCTCGCACGAAATACAAAACTTTTAAAATAACGTTTCTGTCTTTTTTTAGGGTCATGTGCGTTGTGTCCATTAATGAAACTGACAACAGATTGTTATTCACAATTACGGCTTTAGTTCCAGTCTTAGCCATCGGGTCAGATAAGATTGCAGTACTTATACATAATATAATTTAAATCAAAAACTATTCTTTTTCCAATGGCAGATCGGCACGACACGACAAGTTTACCAGAACTTAAGACGCTGGATGTACCAAAACTGGGTTAGTTTAACAATTTTTTACAAACTCCGTTCGATATACCATAATGAACAAAATATCTATTATTTTTTAATATATTTGTGATCATATGCCCGTCTTGAAAACACAATAATTGTATTTACTTTGTTAAATAAAATTAAATCCCGAAGAAACCTCTTTACAATAAATTTAAGCAAAAAATTTCTGTCAGAATTGTTAGTATATGTAAGAATAGCTTCTTCTCAACGGCCTGGAAGGCTGAAATTTTATCGTTTCCTTTTTTTTGTATTTCATTGAGCTGTATCTTCGATTTCTTCTTGCGATAGTTAACTACTGTCAATTTGTCTATGTTGTCCACGTAATAGAACATCCTGATGGATGACTTGCTGAAATTACTATTCCCCGAGGGAGTGAGGCTAGTGGCGTGCCCCAACGATGTCACGCTTTTTGTGGAAGCCGACGCCACGTCGGGGCTGGAGCTGAAAAGCTCCGTTGCGCTTCGGCTTGTAGGTGACTGGGGGGTTCGTAATCGACTGGAGTTTTCGTCCGCAAATTCGTCGACTATGAAGATCAGGGGAAAGCTTCAGAGACCCCCCACCATCAAAAATGCCGGTAACTCCATCAGGAGCGACACATTGGCCACGGAGCTCGGAGTGGTGATTGACTCAAGTATGTCCTTCGCGCGGCACACGCAGTGTACATTAGGGAGAGGGCGGCATATTGCTTCAGCAAGATGTCGCGGGTAGCGGCATCCTCACGGGGGTTCCAATACAGGGTTCTTCGGCTCCTGTATCGGGGAACCTTTGTGCCCACTGTGTCATATGCTACCCGCTGACCTCGAAGTGATACGTGCTGGAAGACTAGGCGCTGTGCGCAAGTCCTAGAGTACCAAGGAAGATCTCAAGCGTGCCAAACTGAGTATTACTGAGTCCGTCCTAGCCGAATAACGGGTACGTTGAGACATGTCGACCCGCGGACGGGAGTTATATCGGTTCTTTCCGGACGTGTCGGCACGGCTCGAGGCAACTCGGGTCAAGCTTGACTACGAAGTGTCCCAGCTGCTCATCAGTCACGGCTGCTTTAGGAGTAGGCTTCGTAGGATAGGCCTTTCGCCCTTAGCGACCTGATATTGTGGGGAACTGGAAGAGGAAGACGTGCACCATGCACTATGGGAATGCCACTTATAAAGCGAGGAGCGTAGGACCATGTTGGACGAAATCTAAAATTCTGGGGAGAGAGGAGAGCCTACTATCACAATCTTGTGGCAACTAAGGTGAACTTCCGGCGGTTGCGCGAATTCGGGCGGAATTGGCGCTGCAGAAGGAGCACCCTGGAAAGGGAGGAGAGACGACACGGAGGCAGACAGGCAGGCAGGCAGGAGATGCGAGAAGCTAGATAGCTAGACGACCTGGATCAGCAGACACTGAAGGCGTAAATGTATTGTCCACCGCAGAATGGGGAGAGGGACTGAGGGACAAGCAGACGATAAAGAACTTGTAGGGAAGCGAAGCGTGCGCACCCGAAGGGAAATAGAACCCTAGTGACAGTAGGGTTGCGCACTCCTACGATTTGGCCCGCATAACCGAGGGGTTGATAGGGCCATGGGTTGGTGGAGGGGCTTGTCTATTTGTCTGTGGGAACACTAGCTAACTGGCCGACGCAGGTATTACTCTTAGCAATATCAGTGTTGAGCTTACCTTTCGGCGTTTCGTCAATATTACTTAGTACAGGTTTGTTCGCCACTTGCCGCCTGTGTGGAGGCACAGTTACGTTATGCGATAACAATACAAGCTCCGCCTTCACAGTTGTCTCACTCGCTGGCGTGACAGTCGCCGTGGCACCCGTTTCGTTCTGTGCCTACTTCGGTGACCCAATGAGTTGCTCAATTTTGGAAAACAGCTGTTCCTTTATCCTCTTTTGGTCACTAATAATGGACGACAAATTATTGATTGACTGCTGTTGAGCCTCTATTTTATTATTTTAAGAATGAATTGTTGCCGATTGTGCTGCAATTTTTAGAGTCAACGCTCCTACCTGCTTTAAAGATCCGCTCAATCCACTTTCCATGTTAATTTCTACTAGTTTTACCGTAACACGGAAATAAAAACAAAGATACAAGTATTTTTGTGACAGTTGAACGTCGATATAAAAAATTCGTAAATTTTTTAGTATCGTAATTAAATTTCTATACATTAATCTATGTTTAATTTGGCGGGAATTATGCTGTTAGTATATATATTTCTCGATCAATAGATTCTTTGATAATCGCGAAAGTGAATTGGGGTTAAAGAGGGTTGCTTACGTTGATGGAGCTTTTGTGGCGACGCGAGTGAGTCGTGGCTGTGTGGCTATCTTTATTTTGAAAACCATTTTGAGGGCCCTTTTCATGTATTTAATCTAGTCACTATACAACTGGGTAATTTATACCTAAATATATGAAGGGTGTTCGTACATACGGTCGATGGTATTATCGTAAAACGTGCGAGTCCTCCGTAACAGTTAAGCATGGAAATATCTATACATATTATAAAAATAAGTCCCATGGCCACGTCTTTCTGTCCTCCTGTCTGTCTGAACGTGATAAACTCGAAAACTACCCAATGGATTATTAAACGGTTTTCAAAAATATGATATACTATAACAATATATCATGTTTTCATAAAACCTAATAGCTTTATTTGAATATAATATGTTTAGCGTTTATTATTTTATGTAGCAGGAACTGTATAAAACAATAAGAAGAAAGCTGGCAGATCGTTGTTTATTAGGTTGTAAACTCGTGTAGAGCTGGCTGTGAGTTATGACGATATTACTTTAAACTTAACACGACATGAGGCGCTCGTGAACTACACAATATATCCCACGCAGTGAAGAATTTTATTTTGAAAAATATATGATTGAGTATTATACGATTTCATTCTTAATATCTTATGTGTTGAAGTTCGCTAAAATGCACCTTTTCATATCAGAGCAAATATCACTGGGCCTCATGTGAGAAACCAAAAAAATGTGAGTGTATTTATCTCAGGCGTGTTACAAGTTGATCGTGTTAACTTAACAGGCTCCACACAGACGCCGTACTAGGTACGTGAGTGCACGTGACAAGCTGTTACTTAAGAGACTTCCACATATAGAGACGACGAGGTGGTTATTGAAAGAAGGTGTTCATTACTACAAATTATTCTCCCTGACAGAATTGAATGAGCCTATCTCCTCTATCATTGCGCATACCCAACCCATAAGTTCCAAATACATCTTGGATGTGACCTTCACCGATCTTAGCATTGAAATCACCCATGACTATTGTGCATTCGTGGTTTTTTAATTTCTTAAAACCAGTCTTTAGGTCTCTATAAAAATCTTCCAAAATGTCATCGCTTTTATCAGCCGTGGGGGCATAAATTTGCACTATATTTATATTGGAGGGCTCGGTTCTAAGTTGTAGTAACATAACTCGATCGGGCACGGGGAGAAAGTTTATGACTGCAGTATTATAGGATGCTCTCACTATACACGCGACTTCATTTCTGTGGTGTTTTGCATTATTCCCGCTATAATACGTCGCGTATTCGTCAGATTTTCTTGCTCCATTTTCCTTCCTCTGGTCATCTCATGGCTCACCTGGTCTCACTAACCCCAAGAATATCTATATTCATTCTTTGCATCTCTCTTTGCACATTTCGGTAATTCTCCTCCGTATACCTTCTGACCATTTATGACCATCATCTAACAATTTTCCAAACGGTATTAATAGCGCTTGGATACGTTTCTATTCCCGCATAAACGATAAAACTTTTAAAATAATGTTTCTGTCATCTTTTTAGGGTAATGTGCGATGTATCTATTAATAAAACTGACAACAGATTGTTATTTCAAAATAACGGCTTTAGTTCCAGCCTTGGCCACCGGGTCACATAAGTTTGTGGCACTATACAAAATAATATTATTTTATTAAAAAATATTTTTTTTTCAATTGCAGATCGGCGCGACCCGGAAAACATACCAGATCCTAAGGCGCTGGATATACCAAAACTGGGTCAGTTTAACAATTTTAACGAACTCCTTTCGATATATAATAATGAAAAAAATATCTCCTATTTTTTAAAATATTTTTTCAAAACACAATTGTATTTACTTTGTTTGATAAAAATAAATCTCGAAGATACCTGTTACACTAGCCTAACTGTTCTCGCCAAATTCGAGACGTGTAGCGACATCTATCAGCGTAATACTAGAAACGCGCCGCCACTGGCGCCAATTGTTTGACGTTTTGACATCTCAATCTCAACTCACTCTCTTGTCATCGGGTTCGCGAACTGTCTGCATCGTCTGCACATACGCTTTTACTAATTAGTGTGATTAAAATGTAAATCTTTAATTTTTGAGCTGATAAACATTAATAAATAATAATTTTAACAATAAATACGTATAAAATACACAGAAAGAAAAAAAACACAACACAAGACAAGACATGTCAACAACTTACAAACAACACAACCTGACAACAAACTTTTTTTTTGTTTTTTTTTATTGAACACAAGACTACAAAGTTAATGACTTTGGGCCATCAGTCCGATTAACAAGACAGGAATAACTGGACATACGGACTGACATAAGGATGACTAACAACAACATTTCAAAGCGGATACAAGACCTTAAAGAAATTAGTTCCTCTAACCAATTATTAAGAAGTTGAAAGTCAGGATAAATGATTTTCAATGTTATAGATTCTACAAGACCATTATGGTCTTGTAGTATGAGTTGGCTTTATGCTTGTAATTAGAGAACTTAGGTCAGACTTGTTCTACTTCCACTTGGCATGTGTATGTAACAACGGCTTGTATCAGGTGTTTTATATTTAATTGTAAGCACAACCAAAATACACGACACTCAGGTCCTTTATCAGTCGCTGAGCGTAAGAACCATAGAGATATAAAGAAAGAGTAGAAAGGCTATAACGGCACGGCAGGGATGGTAAGTTATTGTCAATAGGACAGCATCGTTCAAATTTATTCTCAGCGGTTCTCAGTCTATAATTGACAAGCGTTTATGTAACATCTCCATATTTTTCCAAAATGTGTAGCTGTTCAGTGGTTGTGTGCAAAAATAGGAGTAAATTTAAGAACTACAAGAATTGTGGCATCACATACCATCGGTATGTACTAAGAAAAATTACATTCAATTAAAAACTAAAAATATTAGAACAAAAATGTCACCTTAAATTGCAAATAGATCAAACGTTTTAAACATGATACATTGACTGTTAAATATTGATCTTAATGTGTCAAGTCCATTCTGAACACGCAATGAAAGTAGTAACGTCACAAAAAAGTCGTAAAATTGCAATTCGTTTTCATTGCATAGGCGAGATAATGATGTGTTTTGTAAAATACGCGTAGATATCGATATTATCCCCTGGGCTTCAGAATCCTGCAAGCTTAGGTAT
>LUGF01022651.1:86457-101343 GCA_001625245.1 Calycopis cecrops | reverse complement strand
TTTCCCAGTTTCCATATTATTCTATTTGTCATAAGCTTTTCGAGGACCTTGCCTATGACCGGGAGAAGTCCTATTGGCCTGTAAGATTTTGCCGACTGGTAGTTAGACTTTTTCGGCTTCGGGATGATTCTGATTTTGGCCTCCTTCCATATTCTCGGGAACAGACTAAGCCTTAGGCATTCGTTGAAAATCCTTCTGAGAATCTCCGGGTTAGATCTGTAGCCGGCCTCGCAGATATCTGAGGTAAATCCATCTGCACCTGGAGCCTTTCTTGGATTCATTCTATTGAGGACGGCTTCGATTTCTCCATGAGTAAAATCTTTTATGCTTTTTTCTGTTTCAGTTTGCTGTTGTTCTGCCTGGTGTCTAATCTCAGCTTGTTCGGGCGTATCAGTATTTGGGTCGTCTTGCTGGTAGAAGGTATCAGCCAGTAAAGTGGCCGAGGATATCGGGTCCAGCACTATGTTGGGGTTTTCAGGATTCCTGAGTAGTTTATCTCCCTCCCTCCTTGTGCTTCTCTTGATTATCCTAAATATCCCCTGCCACATCGTCTCCTTCTCCTGTGTCGAGCAGAATCTCCTCTAGCTATTTGTGATATTCTTATTGATAAGGGCCTTGTAGTTGGCTTTGTTGTCTATCAGCTGTTCGATAAGTAGTGCCCTTCTGGTGGGGTTAGTGTGTTCTATTTTTCGCTTTAAAGTCTTAACTTTTCTCTTCTCTTTTTCCAGATCTCGGTTCCACCATTTCGACCTTTCCCGTTTTCCAGTAGTGTTCGTTTCTGGTATGGATTCTCTGCACGCTTCTGTCATTACGGAGGAGTAATCTAGGATTATGTTTGATTCTTGAGCTGTGTACTGTTCACTGACGAATGTTCATTTGTAAGGACGGGTGTTTTTAATGCCCACAATGAACATGTATGGTCGACTGCGAACCCGCATGCTATACGACCCAGTTCTTTTCAGCACCGCTGGCGGATTAATGTTTTGGCCGGAATTGTCGGTAACAAGATTATCGGACCTTGTTTCCTCGACCAAATAATGGGAGGCAGCAATTATCTCCAGTTCCTGCAACACGAACTGACTGAAGAATTAGACGATTTGCCTCTCGTTCTTATTAGTCGCATGTGGTTTCAACATGACGGTGCATCATCACACTTTTCCCGCCCTGTAAGGGACTATTTGAACGTGTAGTACGGAGAACGCTGGATTGGCCGTGGTGGACCAATAAATTGGCCTGACTCCGTTAGACTTTTTCCTGTGGGGAACAATAAAGCAATCGGTATTTCGGAAAAGTTGTGAGTCTGAATCCGAAATGCGATTGCGGATACGGGCAGCATTTGACGAACTTAAGTCGAATACATCGGTGCTAGAGCGCGTACGCACCAATATTGTTAAAAGATGTGAAAAGCGCGTAGAATTAGAAGGCGGACATATCGAACAGAATTTACGCAACCGTCAAGTGGATGTAATTATAACATAGTGCTCATAAGTTTTAGATAAGTGAAAAGTTACATGAAATCAAAAATTCGTTAAGTGCTTTACATAAGTGGAAAGTTACATGAAATCAAAAATTTGATAACGATTCACGTAAAATACGTGCTAAGCTAATCGTCACGTGTCAAGGTCATGAGTCTGCAGCGCCGCGAGACGCCACCGATTGGCGGGGCGGCGTAATTCAAAGGCTTGAAGGAATATTTACCGTGCAGTATACGAGGTACGCAACCTTTTTTAACAATAATTTTGTAGTGAATTAATATTTATTTTATAATTTTAAGATGAACAATTGAACTAAATGAGATGAACTATTACACTTGTATATCGATTCTGATCATACTCTTAAAAGGAACAACAGGGTTTTTGTTACATAGTGTATACTCTTATAACCATCTTATTTTCGTCTTGCCTAAAATCAGTGATCACTATAAACCTATATGAAATCGACTATATGCATTTACGTATGCTCATATATAGTTTTTTTATATAACTATACAATTCCTATCCCATCGCTATCACCGCTATATCATAACGAAGATGATAATTAAATTCCCTAACAACTAACTTCTCATGAAAAATCCCTTCATTTGAAACGAATCAATACCTAACCTAACTATCTTGCCCTGACCGGGTCACATTATTCCTATAAATCAATGCTCACCTAATCACATCATTTAATCCCTCGCTACATGATTCCTATTCATATCATACCTATACTAAGGACCTAGAATTCCCATTAATTCTCTGATCTCATACATCTATATTCATTATATAATATATTTATATATATATTCCTAATATTCACGATTAATTACTAGAATTGATCTAACTTCCTACACGAAATAATAATTGGGATTGGAATCGAGAATATTTGACGACTAAAGCTCGCATTATATTTACAGAGCGCATTCTAACCCACTATTCCACATATATATAAATCCTAGCCTATACATAACAACATTTTGTATCCTACATTGTCTATACAAAACTACATATTCGATCCCGTGATCGCCTTGGTCTCGCGATTACAAATTATTTGACATCAGTCGGGGAGGTCATCCTTTCCTTATCCCGACCCACTCAGCAAGCGTGACTCGAAGTAGTCACAGCCGAATACATATCCCTTGAACATCCTTGTGCACGTAGACACCTTTAAATACATATAATACACGCAAAAATTCTTATGAAAAATTTTATAAATCTATATCCATCTCTTTATCTTCTCTCTGAGGGACCACCGGAGACCCATAACTTGCATGAAATGGCGACGGCCCGTAATTTAACACAGACAGATCGCTTTCTAACGCAGATATCCCCGCATTATGATATTTTCACCTTTAAAGTATACGTTCGATCTATTACTACTTTATTTGATCGAACTAATCGACATCAGCACGCAGCCTACATGAGATCCGCCGTATTTTCAATCAATTTCGCACGACTTTTCTTGCCGTCTAGGAAGAGAAAAGCTTACGACAACAGGGAATCTAATCCCCCCCTTCAAGAATGTGTAGCGTCTAACCCTCGTCGACGCCTCGTGAACAATAACAATATGACCACTTAACTTTTGCTCCTTTCCGCCTTCGGAGTTGTACCTCCTCTCTCCTCCTCTTCGGGATTTTGCGCTGTAATGTTATGCCTCTGCTTCCGTCTCGCCTCGGGCCTTGGGCGCCTCCACCATTGTAGTGTCTGCAAGGACTGCTCTCGGGGCGTAGCGTGCTCTTGCAGCAATACTTCCTATATCTACTTTCCTTACTTATGACTCCCTATTTAGTATCTATACCAATCTGGTTGAAGGGGAACACTAAATAATAAAACTTTGAGATTGTATCTATTTATTGTCGCATAGAATACATCTTATTATTTAAAATGATCCTAACTCGGCATTTATCTTAAGTTTTTTATATTTTTATTCTCCGCGCCCGAAGGCGTCACACAGAATGAAAAATTCTTACATCTGTCAACAAAAGACAAATTTTTAAAGCATTCCAATATTAAAAATGGATATACTTTTTCTTAAAGTATATCCACTTAAAGGTTTTACCTTTCATACTGTTCGAGAAGTCTCTTTTTCTCTGCTAAGCATCACAGTATACTTCTTCAGGTTTATACCTCTCACTGTGGCGAAGACACAAACCGCCTTAATTATCTGCACGAGTCCGGGCAAGTAGCAGTGAGTATCCCATCCAGCACCCATATCCTTACAACCATCCTTCTGTTATCCGGAGGTCGCACGGTACAGACATCCTGACATTTATTATATATAGGTATGTATATATTAATTAAATCTAAAAAAATCGGCTTCAATAAATTCATCAAAGAAAGGTTATTATATCACTTGGAGGTGAAGAAAGCTCTGAAAGTAATACCGAGGACGACGAAAGTGACAGCTCTGTTATGTCTGGTATAGAAGAGTTAGATGATGATTATTCGATGAAAATGATGATAATTATCCTACAAATATTTAAAATGTGAATGTGAGTTTGTTTGTACGCTTTCACGCAAAAACTACTCAACCAATCATCATGAAACTTTGTACAAATATTAGGAGAGGTATTAGAAAAACATAGAATTCTTTTTATCAAAAAAAAAATAATTAGAAGGGTCAAAAAAATTGCTGTGGCAGATATTAGAATTTTATTTTTTTGTTATTTTTTATTATTTTTTGTTATTTTTTTATTTTTCTGTTTCTGATATTTTTTATTATTAATCTCTATCTCCTCCCACCTCCATGTTCCATCTGCTACTTTTCGTTCTCGGTATCACTCTCAGAGCGTTATTCACCTCCAAGTAATATAATTACCTCTCTATGATGAATTTCTTGAAGCCGATCTTTAGTCCAATACTCTTCTTCCAGTCTTCGAACATGAATCACCTCTTTTCTCTTGATTTTTCTATTTGTCTTTCTGGCTGATCGATATATTTGTCTGCCACCCTTTGTTTTAATAAATTTCAGATATATTCAGTTACGTTACACGTTACTTTCACGTTACAAAGTATGTTTATGTTTTTTCGCTGTTTTACTTGTTTCAAAAAAGTATTTTCGTGTACTTGTCGAAAACTTATTTTTAATAGTTTCGTATTAACTGTAGGCACTTATAATATATTATGTGGTTTAATTTAATGCCTCTCGCTTGTATCAACCTTGTATAAATATTTTTTTTTATTAAAACAAACTACCTATGACATAATATGTAATAAAATTAAATTAATAAAATATTACACTGGATATAGAACAAATATATTCAACAATAATGAAATAAAGAATCGAATATAAATATGACATAAAAAATACATTAAATAATAATTAATAATTCCTAATTAGGTAATTCAACAATAACACATTAGTAAAATTAACATGGAAAAAATACAAGAATATAAATATCAAGGCAGTGAAACAGCTTAAAATGACTGTAGTCCGCGCGCGGTTCGAGTCCGCAGTCGGCCGGCATTTGCAAAAAACGCAAAAGTAACTGCATACCTTGGAAAAGATTTTAAAGAGAAAAAGATCAATCACTGACATAACCGTAGGCAACGGTAATTACAATGATCACTTTAAAAAAAAACCTCCACGGTCGTGCCCGCCCAATCAGCTGCTTGCAAGCATTTAATGTGGTACTACCTCTTACTATTTTTGTACTCTATTTGAATCTTATGTTCATTGATATTTATTGAAAGGCTTCAACAAATAAATGTATATTGTATATTATATAACTCCTCATAATTTTTATTTCTCTATCTCCGGTACTAAATCTGTCCATCCGTCCCGTATAGCCACAGCAATAAGATCATAATAAAGGCTAAGCACAAAATACATGTTGATATATCATATAATTCGTTAAAAAAAAACTTTTATCAATAAATATTTATTTTTACTTAGTAATATAAACGTCATTAATTGAGCCAGGTGCCATGTTAACGCGCTCAGGTGTTAAGCATCAAATACATTGTGTTAATAATCTACCAGGGTGAATCAAAAAGTTCTTAGAAACTTATATCTATTTAACCTTTTTGGAGGCAGTTCGATATTTTTTTTAAAGATTGACAATTACATATTAATTATGCAGACTTTCAAATGTTTTCGACAGATCGTTTGCAAAATATTAATTTTATTGTTGAGAGTTCTGACAAAAAAACGAAACTATGGAGAAAAACGAATTACGCGCGGTAATAAAGTATCTGTTCCTGAAAAATATTTTTATGAAAGAGATTTTTACGGACATTCAACAGACATTAAGGCTCAATTCACACCAAAAGCGCGGCTAAGCGCAGCGAAACAGCGCACTTTCAGTGTCGTATAAATTTAAACTTTATTTTCATTACTGTAGTACTACTTATTATCGAATTCTCGCGACTTACGCGCGGATTCCAGCGAATTCTCGCGCAGTCGCGGGAACCCGCGCGACTCGTTCGAGTTTCTCATGCGATAATAAGTATTATAATAATTATTATAAAGTTGAAATTCATATGACACATAAACTGCGCTTCGCTTCGCTGCGCTTCGCCGTGCTTTTGGTGTGAATTGACCCTAAGGAATTATGTTTTACCCTATTCCACTGTGGATTATTGGGTTGCTGAATTTAAAAGAGGTAGATCGAGCTGTAAAGATGACCCGCGTTCTGGACGACCTTCAACCTCCATCACCGAAGAAAATGCCAAAAAAGTGGAAAAATTGGTTTTACACGACAGAAGAATTACAATAAAAAATTTAGCTAAGGTCCTTAAGATATCGTTTGGTAGCATTCAGTCAATTTTAACCGATTCACTGGGGTTAAAAAAGTGTCAGCAAGATGGGTGCCACGAATGTTAACCGTAGAAAACAAAAATCGACCTTTGGATATTTCTTAGCGTAATCTTGAAATGTTCCAACGTGATTCAGATCAATTTTGCCGTCGTGTTGCAACCATGGATGAAACATGGGTCCACCATTTCGACCCGGAAACGAAAAGAAAAAGCATGTCTTGGAAACGACCATCCTCACCACCCGTGAAGAAATTTCGAGTTTCTCCTTCCGCTGGCAAAGTTATGACCTCGGTATTCTGGGATAGTGAAGGAATTCTTTTATTAATTACTTGCCAAAAGGGCAAACGATATCTGGATCCTATTATGCAAACTTAATCCCGAAATTACGTGAAGCGATTAAAGTAAAACGTCGTGGGAAATTGTCATTGGGCGTGTTGTTTCTCCAGGATAACGCTCCACCTCATCGTTCGGAAGCTGCGCTCACCGCAATCCGCAGTGCAGGCTTCGAAGTCCTTGATTACCCACCTTGTTCTCCTGACTTAGCCCTGAGTGATTTTCACTTACTTCCAAAATTAAAGGAGCATATTCGTGGAACTAAATTTGACGACGATGACGCGGTTATGCCGCTGCCGCTGCTGCCGTAAAAGAGTTTTTTAATAGTCGAGAAAATGATTTTTTTGAGGAAGGAATAAGAAAGTTGGAGATGCGTTATTCTAAGTGTATTAGATAAGAAGGAGATTACGTAGAAAAATAAAATATTTTTGTTTAATTTTTTTTTTGTATTCATTCTAAGTACTTTTTGATTCACCCTCGTATATATATATATATATAAAACTTAAACGTGACATAGCCATATATCAACGCACAGCCCAAACCACTGGACGGATCAAGCTGAAATTTGGCATCCAGGTAGATGTTACGACGTAGGCATCCGCTAAGACAGGATTTTTAGAAATTCAACCCCTAAGGGGGTGAAATAGGGAAATTGGGAATAAATATATCATACAAATAATAATAATAATTAACGCGGGTGAAAACACAGCTAGTGACGTATATTTAGCGCCATCTATGTGGGATATTGAAAAAGAAAGTTAATATAAGACACCAAACATATTTATTGCAAGATTTAGACTTATTTTACACACACCTCACACTTCGTCGCATCCAACCACACCAAAAGGAAGTAGTTAGTGGACATAGAGTATAACACTTTTGTTACGTACGTTCATTCCGTTCCGTCTATCTATTATGGAACAGTTACACGATTGTAATGGAACGTTTACACTTCATACAATATTCCTACAACTCGCCCGTGCTGAACCTGTGTCTGCCCTCAGACACCCATAAATACAAAATAAACTACCCAAACAAATTTTGATAATAGACACATAATAATAACCAGAGTACCAACATTTCAATGCTAGTTGACAACAATTATTTAGTACGTAATATACGCTTAAACTAAATTGACACTGCTATTTGTACATATAGAATTATTATGACAACAAAACAGTAGTATATTAAGAACTATGCATTTAGTAAGTACATCATCAATTGGTAAGTACGAGTTATACCTAAAGTTACTTATCTTATACAAACACATTATATAATTTTAAGAAATTCACATGAATGTAGCAAAGTTTATGAGTGCAGAACTGTGATGTTCACTCTGTATATTCAAAAAACACACATAAAAAAAACAACAAAACGATATAAGTCCTGAATGTAAGAAAAATAATACATAAAAATAAAAACCTAATCGGAGTCTGACCACGGCTTCATATGATCAGCTGCAGTACTAGTCCTATTTGGCCCTTCAGTATAGTCACCTACTTTTTTAACATCATACCTATCGTTTCGCTTTACTTTAATTACTACATACACCTAAATATCTAGGACTATTCAGGTTTAAGTGTAAGGCCAGGACCTAACTGTGTGCGCTGTATCGTTACCAGGTCCCCTTCCTTATGTTTTTTGGTTTCTTTACGTCTTCTATTAAATGAATGTTCTCTTCTTGAACCTGCATAATTTGCTGCTTAGCCTGTTTTCTAAGCTCATCTCTATTTTCAGTATAAATGTTTCTCTCTTCTTTTTGTAATAGTTGATATGTTTCCATATCTTCTTTTGTTTTCATTTTCTTTTCCACTAGAAGCTCAAATGGAGTACTGATTATACTTCGTTGAAATGTGCTATTGAGAGCTCTTTGTACTCTCCCTTCATGCTTATACAAAACATGTTTTCAAAGCATAATTTCATTAAAATTGGAATGATTGTTCTATGAATTCTTTCAACCTGACCGTTCCTTCTTGGTATATCAGTAGTAATATGCACAAGTTTTATCTCTTCCTCTTCACAGTATTTTGTGAATTCATTGCTTGTGAAAGCAGTTCCTTTATCCGTGATAATCCTCTCTGGATTACCAAAAGTCTGCTGACGGATTTCTAGCTTGTTCAGCACTTGTCTTGTAGATCTAGATTTCGTGGGAAAGAGCCACACAAAATTGGTGAAGGCATCAATCACTGTAAGTACATGATTGTACTGCTTAATCTGCGTTGCAGTTAAAGGCCCTATATGATCTTAATGAAGTCTATGCAGTGGGCTCTCACCTTTCTCTACAGGTTGCAAAAAAACCCTCCTGTTTTACAAGCTTCCTATTTTCTAGCAGGCATGGTACACATGTTGCTATGTATTCTTCAACTTTCTTAGCTAGGTTGTCTGTAAAGCTTCCAGCTCGTAACTACTGTGTCTGCTCCCAGCATCTGATGTTCTTCTACTCATGAAGTACTCTAGATGGAGTTCTCCATCGCTATCTTTCTGCATTAGTATAGCTGAATATGCTACTTGCGAAGCAACTGTATGTAATTCTGTCTCCGCATGTGGGTCATAGATTTTTAACACAGGTTTGCTAGTTAATTTCTCCTTTAGCATCTTGAAGGCTAATCGTTGCTCTTTGATAAATGTAAAGTGTATGTCTTTCTTCATTAAATATATTAGTGAGCGAGCAATCATCGCATAGTTAAAAGTATTTTTTTTTAAATATGAGCTTAATCCTAAAAATTCAGTCTTCCCCGGCGATGGCATAAATACACCATCTTGTATAATGATAAAATGCCCAAATACATGGCCTAAAAATTCAATTCTGTTAGTAGTCAATTGTGCTTTTTTCCAATTTATTTCTAAACAATATTTGGAAGCAATAGTCAGCACTTTTTTTAATTTTATGAGCACTTCTTATTAATCTTTTGCTAAAATGAAAATGTCATCGATAAATATTATGATGGAGCCGTCTGATATCAATTCTCTAAATATGATTGTGATAAATCTCATAATAAAATTTGGACATATAGAAAGACCCATTGGCGCTTTTATAAATTCATACTGTCCATTGTGTGTAACAAATGAAGTATATTTAATTGATTCCGCACTGTCACTCATGTTAAAAAATCCATTTTTCAAATCAATTACACTAAAAGTCTTAGCATTGCGCAATTTATCAATTCATCATCATCTATAAGAGGTAAAGGAAAAACATCTTTAACTATTTTCTGGTTCAATTTCCTATAGTCTATGCATATTCGTAGTGAACCATCTTTTTTCCGTACCAGAACTAATGGGCTAGCATATTCTGAACTACTTACTCGTATAATCCCTTTGTCCAACCACTCAGCTACCTAATCTTCCACCTCAACCTGTTCCTTGAGTGATATTCTTTGTGGACGATGTACAACGGGAATGTCATTCTTCAAAATAATCTTAATTTGTATGGGAGCGTCTTTGACCTGCTTGGGTCTATACGTCTTGACCAGATATTGTGCCTCGTCCCGTATCAAAGAATTCTTTATGTGACCTGTATAAGGCACACACACATCATACTCACACAACATAAAGTCCAACCATTCGTCATATCTCGGTCGTAACCACATCGTACTGCCACTCATAAATATTGTCACATTTTTTAAAAAGTCATTACCCAGAATAATTTTAAAAGGCACACAATTCATAGGTACTACATAAAACAATACCTCTTTATAAATGTGTTCATCAATAGATACCGTAGTGATTATCGTCCCAATAGACTTCACTTTAGCTCCGCCTAGACCGCACAAGATTGTCCATTTTTTTGTCGCAGAACTGTATACTGAACTCAGTACAGAACTTATCAGACACTAAATTGACATTCCTGCCTGAATCTATCAACGCATCCGTCGTTTTATTTTGTACTTTCACTATTTTCACTGGTTTCAACTTATTGTCGGCATCGTAATGTTTATATTTTGTATTATCGTTTGATACATAGCAAACGTCAGCGTAAGCACCACTAAGTACGTCCAACGCCATCTTGTCATCGCTGCTAGCTCCGCCGTTGTCACGAGTGGTCGTGATAAACAAAACTGGTTTTCCGGAGCCGGATGCAGCCGATGTATTCCGAACTGATAATAATCGTGCTCTTTCGGAAGTTTCGGGTAAGTTCGAGATGTCGTTGAAGTCGCCATTTTTTCAGGGCACTTTTTGGAATTATGGCCGAAATAATTACAATTGAAACAATTTATTTCTTGTTTCGGACACTTTGATGACACGTGATTCCATTCACCACAGTTATAGCACCGGTTTGTAGTATGCTGCGATGTGACAAATTGCGTATTTCCCCTTTCTTCGTAACTTAACGTCTTAAAACACTCATATAATTTAAATTTTTCCTTGAGCTCAGTGTAGGTGGAGGCACCGTAAAGTAAGGTTTTGTTAGCTTCATGATCTACTATGCCATCAACTATATATTGAATCGCGACATAGTCGGCGAGTCTTCCTCGTTTCCCTAATTCCTTCATTTCCAACATGTAATCGTAGCAGATCTCGTCCTTGCGTTTCTTTCTTCGTACCATTAATTTGTGTATCTCCTTTGTGTTCGTCGTATCTGGGAATTCCTTGAGAATAGCAGTCTTAAGCTCGTCATAAGTTTTGAATGGCTTCTCCGTACGTAACCACATGGCCGCCGTACTAATTAAAGAATGTCTTGCTATCAGCAATTTTTGTTGCGGCGTGAGGCAAAAGATTTCGGCGTTGTCGTCATGGTCTTGCACTCATTTTGTTGCAGAATAGGTCTTGCCTGTACCGGTGAACTTGGGGATGGTATCGTTGATGAGGAAATGGTTAAGCGGTTGCTTGTCCGTCATAGCGTCTTCCGTCGCATTCGTCCTAAAATTCACAATTGGATTCGTCGTCACCAACTGTATCCTCGATACTGCTCCAAATTCGGAGTATCCAAGCAGACTACGTTCCCGGCGAGGTCGTCGTTCAGGTTGTACTCGTTTTAACTGATGTCTTCATTTAAAACTTTTATTTTTTTCAAATCCCGGATGAGCCCCCAGATTGTGGGATATTGAAAAAGAAAGTTAATATAAGACACCATACGTATTTATTGCAAGATTTAAACTTATTTTACACACACCCCACCCCACACTTCGTCGCGTATCACATCCTACCACACCAAGAGGAAGTAGTCAGTGGATTAAGAGTATAACACTTTCGTTACGTACGTTCATTCCGTTCCGTCTATCTATTATGGAACAGTTACACGATTGTAATCAATCGTGTAACTGTAACGTGTAAGTGTAAAGGTTCCTATTGGAACGTTTACATTTTATACAATATTTCTACATCTATGATAAAAATTGGTGCATTTGATCGGTAAAGATTTGCCCTATGTCCGAGGAGTGGCACTCAAATATTAAATACTCTAATATTGTAGTGGGCTGGGCTAAAATTTTATTTTCTCAAGGTCATTGACGATACTCAGCGCAAAGTAAGGGTATATAAACTATTGCCTTCATTCCATCCACCGAATATCTCTTTAGATAACATGGGTGTCAGATAATTTTCATTTTGTAATAAATACATGCTGCGTTCAAGATAATTGCAGTTGTATAAAACCGATTTTTTTTTACATTAAAGACATTTTTATGTATCTAACCTGTTTATACAGTCGATTGTCATAAATACCACTAGGTTCATCACCACTACCAGCGCCAGTTACCCATCGAGCGGGGGCTGCTGCCCTTGAAACTACAACCAGCCTGTCTCCGTAAGTATTTAACTGGACGGATCTTTCTTTGTTATTTAGGTATTAGTCCTCGGAAACATGTGGGCTATAATTTATCATTCAATATATATAATGCTGCAGTCGGTATCTCGACTGCAGCATTGTAGTAGTAGCTATACACTATTGTAGGGCAAAATAACGGACTGTCAATTCGGCCACATAACATCACACGTTTCCATGACAATATATTTTGACAAGACAACCGTCGGCTGTCGGGTCAACGAGTCCACATATAAAATGCACGGTATTGAATCATTTACATCTGAGAATCAGAATCTCATTACGTATATCTAGGATATATCTATATACAATGTATGCTCGGATAATTCGGATATTAATGAAAGTAGAAAATTTACGATTAGTTATTGGACTTCTATGCACTATAACAACCATAATGTGCCAACCAACATATAATTTATTTAGTATAATTAGCCAACTATTAAATATTAAATCAAGTCCCTCTACGTCATACAACTAGCAAGTAAGTGCACGACTGAAACAGACGTGACGATTGACTTTTGCTGAAAGGAAGCAATGCCCCTCACATCGCTCAAGCTAGTAAGTATAATTAAAAAATACTATTTCAGTGTTGGCGTGGCAGAGAAATGTAAGTCTCCGCCACTTCCTGAGCACGGGTCATATTTTGAGGTTATGGGTGACAAAACCAGACAAACGTCAGGACCAGTTTATTTGGAGTACTCATGTGACCCCGGGTATCACCTCGACAGGGAAGACACTGTCGTCATGTGCGATAAAGGCGTGTGGTATAATGAACAACCTAAGTGCAAACGTAAGTTTTCATTTATAGAATACATATATTCTTTAGAAATCTAATTTAACCCTAGACCTTTGTCGATTCGACGAGTGCGCGACAAAAAAATCGTTGTTACTTTCTACGCGTGCGGCTATAACGGCAACGTTGCTTGTCAACTCAATCCTTGCCGAGTCCGGCGGGTAAGTACCCTATTCACCCCTACCCCTTTCACGAGATATTAATAATGCTCGTCGTTTCGACGAATGGTTAGTGTTTGTGTATATTATTTTGCAACTTAAGATTTTCCTTTTTTGCAGTTTTTATCATAAATTCAAGTCAAGTGCTGTCAAATGAGCGCATAACGTGATTGGTATTAAAGGAGGAAGACGACATTCCTTTTTTTTTTCTTTGGTAACGAAGGGGAAGACCTTTTCGTACACTACCCAGGAGTCCGGGTGGATAATCCGGATACAGTGTCTGTTTTTGCAATTAGGTTACCCTTACCAACTAAATCCGTGCCTTTAGCCGCTTTGTTAGGAGGGTCTCGGATTTACAAGCAACAGGATTCCTCCAACATTAGGACATTGGACTCGGTATTCTTCTCCTTGGGACTGTCCGGCTGCTTTTGATGATTCCCTACCACCACATCGTAACCGTGCAATGGGTCAGGTTTCCATCTTGACTACTAGCCCTGGGGCCAGGGCTTAGGATGGGTTCTCTATACGAGCACGCGACTACCACCATGCCCATGAACCAGGAAGACCATTTGTCTCATTCCATGCCGCCATCTGCTGATTCAAAGGGACGGGCGGAGCACTCTCCAGCTGAGCTGCTTTTTGCCTGGCCTCTCCCTCCAAGCATGTCCTCTGGCATAGCCTTGGGGATCCCGGAGGCACGCAAGCCCCCTCCCCCCACACCTCAAACACGATGTGTAACACTGCAATTTGCGATGAACATAAAGTCGATTTCTGTATAAGATGCACTTCAAAAAATTTATTTTATTTCTTTTTCCAAATACTCATAGGTACTATTGTTATTAAAGTACGCAAAAAAATAAATAGTTATATTTTGTTGTTTTTATTTTCATTTTTATAGTTACTAATAAATATAGTTACTAATCTCATGAAAACTAGTGCCTCAGTTAAAGACTTATAAAATAAATGTAATTATTAGTAAAACATAAATAAATTGTTTTATTTTATAGAAGATTAGTTGTACCATGTAATTAATAATAAATTTTACAATATAATACATAAAATAAAAAAAAATAACAAATCTTTAAAAATGCTCGTCGAATCGACGAATGGTTAGCGTTTATGGGGTGCTGGCGGACGTTAGCTGTCTAGGGTTAATTCATCAACAAAAGGTTCTTACAAATACTTTAATTTTACACTTAAGTTGTAGTTGTATAAAACCGATATTTTACATTACAGACATTTGTATGTATAATACCTGTTTATACAGTCGATTGTCATAAATACCATTAGGTACATCACTACCACCAGCGCGAATTGCCCGCCGACCGAGGATTGTTACCGATGCAACTACAACCAACCTGTCTCCGTAAGTATTTAACTGGACGGTTTTTTTTTTGTTTTATAGCTATTAGTCCTCGGTAACATTTAGGCTATAATTTATCAATATTAATGATATTATTTCTATTCAATTGAAAATTTGAGACGCAATTGCGTTTATGTAATTAACAGAAACAACATATAAAGCCCTTATTTTCGGGTCTATCTTTTTACAATAAAAAGAATTTCTGTTTAACTTCAAATTAAAGTCACTTTGACAAATAT
>LUGF01022651.1:66889-85693 GCA_001625245.1 Calycopis cecrops | reverse complement strand
TTATATAGCTATTAGTCCTCGGTAACATTTAGGCTATAATTTATCAATATTAATGATATTATTTCTATTCAATTGAAAATTTGAGACTCAATTGCGTTTATGTAATTAACAGAAACAACATATAAAGCCCTTATTTTCGGGTCTATCTTTTTACAATAAAAAGAATTTCTGTTTAACTTCAAATTAAAGTCACTTTGACAAATATCAGAAAAAACATAAATAAAATCTTGTTTTCTTACATCTCCCCTCCTGAAGAAAACAATTACAAGTGTGATTAAATGTAATTGTTTTTTTATCAACCGATAAAGGAGTGAGTTTTGTTATGTGGAATAAATTTGATGCTTCTTTCTTGTGACCAGTATTTACTTCATAAATTGTGTTTGAATTTTTATTCAATATTTCATAAAGTCCAATCATCTGTTTTCTTCCTTTTTAGACGATTTCCATTCTCCACATAAAATCTATCCCCCTTTTTAAAATCATATTCTTTCCTTGACAGGTCATATCGTTTCTTATTATACTCATGCCCTCTTATTAATAAACATGGAATAACTATATCCAAGTAATAACCTGGTAATAAACTGACATCTGTCAAATTCCATACTTTTTTGTGTTTTTTATTATGGAATTTGACAGATGTCAGTTTATTACAAGGTTATTCCTTGGATAGAGTTATTCTATATTTATTAATAAGGGGGATGAGGTTTAATTGTATTTTCATATGCTAATTTTCTATCTCTTTTTAATTCTGGTGGTAGAATAAGTACATTTTCTCCTTCCAACAAGTATTTTGATGAAAATTTAGTAACAGTATATTCCGTCTCATTATATTTGTCAACAAATTTTTGTGCAATAGTTGTCCATGCAATTTTATTAACTCTTTCATTCATTTTGCAGATTATCTTATTAACCAAAGTTTGGTTTAGCCCTTCATTTAGACCATTAGAAGAGGGAGTGTACGCAGCAGTAAAAACTATTTTTATATTATTATTGTTCAGAAATTATTCTTTGGAGTTTTTACTTGGATATTGGTCAGTTAATATCATATCAATTTTATGACCTTCTGTCACTTCTGAATGAGTTTATAAAATTGTTAGAACTTTGATATTTGGACGTCAAAATATAAGCGTACCTAGTGAAATGATCATCTAAAAGATGCAGGTACTTTTTAGTCGACTGTGATCCTCCAAATCCACCAACTGTATTAATTGATATAATTTCGAATTGTCTTGCTGGACCCAAATGTGACATTAAATAATATTTTGGTTTCCTCCTTGTTTTATTTTTAATACATATTTCACATTCTTTGCAAGTCTGATTTATCTATGCTATGATATTCTTCGTTGAAAAGAATGTTGTTAATTTATTTATCATTTGCGTCGTTCCCAGATGGCAATAGGTAAAGCGTAAATTTTTTATCAATGTTTTGCTTAGTTCTTCTGATAGCACAATTTTGTTCCTTGATTTAATTTTTTTTGTAGTTGTAAAATCCAGATGGGACTTTACTTAATTATTGTATGGAAGAGCTGTAGCCTAACCAACCTAGCACCTAGTTGATACTCCCTACCAACCCTAAAGCCCTAAACCCTGGCCCTACCTATAGAATGAATATATACATATTTATAATACATGTCAGGATGTCTGTACCGTGCGACCTACGGGTACCAGACGGACAGTTGGAAGGATAGAGGGATTGGGAAGGATGTTCACTGTTATCTGCCAGGACTGTTGCAGATATTACGGCGGGGGTGTCTTCGTCACAGTGAGGGAATACTAGCACCTGAGGAAGTGATAGTCGTAGTCCCAAAACAGAAGTGACTTTATTTACAAAAATCTAAATATTATATACAAAATTATATTTCTAAGTGTGAATAAGTAATTGTACAAAACAAGATCATATTGTTTGTGTGAGTTCTCTTATTCAGCACAGTACTTTGATCTGTGCTCAATCTTGCCTCGACAGATGCTCTCGATCTCGCATAGTGCTGATGTTATGTTGAAATATGTCGACGGCACGTGAACAGTAGTATATTTCATCTTTCAGTATATACTTATTTTTTCCTTTTTGTATCTCTTGATTTATACTTTGATCAATTTTTTTTTCTTCTATGGTAATTAAATTTACCAATTTCAAAGCGTCGTCTGTATTTTCACAGGGGCCTAGAACTGGATTTCTACTTAAACAGTAGGCCTCTTGATTCGTTTTTCCAGGATCATATTTGATTTTGAAATTATATTGGGATTAATAATAAGTTAAGTCTCCGAGCTCTTCATCAGTTCTTGATCTAATATTCATGTTTTCTAATGGTTTATAATCTGAGTATTCCATAAGTGCTGCCAATATTAATTTATAGCTTCCTTTATCGCCAAATATTCTGGGTATATTGCCTTCTTCTTTTTTTGTGAATCTGTCAATGTTTTTGAAAAATAAGCAACTGGTTTATTGTTTGTTTTAGCACTGCTCCCACTCATTTTATACTTGCATCCGTATAAATGTTTATTGGTAATTGTGGATCATAAATCTTCAGAATTGGCTCAAAGCATAGTAATGCTCTAATATATATTCTATCAAATGAATATAAAATTCTATCAAATGAATAACATTTCTCCGTCCATACGAATCTCACATCTTTCCTTAATAAATTGTGCAATGGATCCAAGGTGATTGCACTGTGTGGCACAAACTTATGGTGAAAATTTATTTTTCCTAGGAATTGTCGCACATTTTTCCTTGTCTCTGGTATTGGAAAATCTTTTACTGCTATTAGGTAATTTTTCAGACGTCTTACTGAATTATTTTCTAATATTCTCTAATACTTGGCATAATGGCTTGCAAATAAACACTTTCAAAATTTTAGTCTAAGCCCCTCTGTTTGAAATGCTTCCAATAATTTTGATCCATGTGATATATGTTCCTCAAAGGTTTTTGAATAAATAAGTATATCATCTATGAAATTTACTGCAAAATCAGAGAGTTTATGTTTTCTTATGATGTTGCTTAGTATTCTTTGAAAAATGGCTGGGGCAGTTTTTAATCCAAATGGCAGACATGTCTACCGAAATTGACCTTCCTGAGTAACGGGAGCTGTTTTGTATTGATCTTATATTTTCAATGGTATTGACCAAAATGCTGAAGTAATATCAAATGTTGAGAAATACTTACAGTTCACTGTTTTAATCATTAAATCTTCAATTATTGGAAAAAGCTGTGATTGTGGAACTACTATTTTGTTTAATTCTATGAAATCTATACATAATTTAGTTTTTCGTTCTTTTTTATAAGCTAGAATTAGTGGAGCTGCAAACGGGCTATATGATTCCACAACAAATTTTTTCTCTAACTGTTTTGATATTTATATGTTTTATTTATATATTTGTATGTCGCTACGTTCGACGAAACATATTGTAAACTCTCTATTATTTAACATCTGTATTGTACAATGTTTCTAGCAAATAAAAATATTATCATTATTATTATATTTGATTTTCTGTTTCTCTTTATCTTCAGTTGTCATATCTATATGGCCATTTGCAGCACTATTTATGTATCATCAGGTCAATATGAGCTTCATAATCTCGTACAGTGCCGATATCATATTTATCCTTGGCAAAGACTAGTAATATTTTCAAATTGATCAGTTTTAATGTGTTCATTGAAGTTTATTTCTTGTTTCTGCTTCTTAGTTTTATTAATTTTTTATCTTGGCTTCATTTTGTGGAGCATGTCTACATCAATACCAACAACATTTGTTCTACGACTTTTTATGAATCAAGATAAATAGCACAAAAAAAATAAAACAAAAAATGTTTGCACCCTCGGTTATTTATTACTCTGTATCTTGTAAAAATGACGCGCAGGAGCCCATATCTTGCTCTCTATTTTGTTAGCCGGTCAATTGACGTCAAATTTATCGTACGAAATTAGTACCTATCTTAAAATTAATTCAGATTATTACATTTTTGACATAAAATGTATGAATTTTAAAGCTTTTTTAAACAAGAAAGTTTGTTAAAGCCTAAGCACGTCGCGATACCTACCTACGAAGTCCTACAGCGAATCAAAATGAAATGACAATAGTTTATCTAACAATCCGTCTGCACTCTGAAACCACTTTTCCTTCATACTTACAGGCTTAGGACTGTCTACATTAAAAAATAAAAGAACTTAAAATCGGCATTCGAGAAAAACAAATGTAAATATTATTCCTTTAAAAAAGGTACATAAGCAAACTTTTATTTTTTAATGCAGGCGTATTTAAAAAGTGGAATCAGCTTATTTACAATAATTAAATGTCTTATTTATAAAATGATTAAATATTTACAAATTACCTCGCGGATAACGGTGGGTCTCACGCACATACCGTTCAAAATAGTCCCCTTCACACCCAATATAAAGGCCACACCTAAAAATCAACTGTTCGCCACCTCGTGACAGTATTTCTGTATTCATTTTAATTTGGTCAAATGCACTAACAATTTTGTCCATTAACATAGCGCGGCTAGACACTTCACCACCGGAATAAATAAAATAAAATAAAAAATAAAAAAACTTTATTTGAAAATCACACTGAAACCAACAAACATTATGTGATGATAACAATAAAAGAAAGTACAAAAAATTAAAGAATAATAATAAAAAAGTAAAGTACACAAAATTGAAATGGCAACAGTGTGTTTGACAAAATGGTGGGACCTCAGCTAAAGCCAGAACTTGAACAGTCCTGACACAGATTTTCAGGGCCACCTTTTTTTCTAGTCCTGGCGGTGACGAGATGATTTTATTAAGGGAGGAAATTAGTAATAATTCCGCTGAAAAATAATAATAAGTATAAATACATGGTTCAACTATATAAAATACCTACATGATTATATAAACATACCGACAAGGAATTTACTTACAAATTGATGTATATGATACAATAATTAGATTAAATTAGATTAAATATAACTATATAATATAATTAAATATAATTAACTACTCTACAAATAAGTACATTAAGATATATAAATGTATTGTATTAAGCTCAACACACACGAATGGGCTATTTTCCAAGTTTTCAAAAACCACTCCAGAATGTTTATCAGTGATCAATGAACTTATACATTTTTTTATTTTTTATTCTGACAAGTATTTACTTTCAAATTTTAAATTCAAAATTCAAAATTTTAAGGACCCGCGAAAACGCTTCTTTAAGCAAAATGGCGTCCTGTGACGTAGATATTCTGTATTCTAAATGTCAAGTAGTGAATGACTTATGTATGTGACTTATTTATTATGTAGCATTTGTTTATTTTGTATTCTCTTTGTAATAACAAACATTTGTACTAAGTATCAACATTTAACAGTGACCATAATATTAAAATTATGACCTACAACTCTTTGACAAATGACAATTGACAACTGAGTTACTACGCATATTATAATACCATAGAGCTCACGCAATACTGACGTCATAATCAATTTCAAGTCGTTTCGTATCACGTGACTCATGAATAAAAATACGTATTTTTTAAAATTGATTTTAAAATAAAATATTGATTATTTACTAATTATTTCACTACATAATGACTTTATAAATCATATTAATTAAAGATTACATTCAATAAGCTTATATTTTTAATACAGGAAAATAGCCCATTCTTGCAGCCCAGAATTAGCTATGCATACTACAATACACTAGGGTTTTCACATGTCCCCACAAATAAAAGTCCAAGGATAGATTTGGTGACCTAGGAGGCCACGCACGAGCTCCTCCGCGTCCTATCCATCGACCGGGGTATTCCCTGTTTAATGTCTCTCGAACTACGCGAGAAAAATGCGCTGGCGCGCCATCGTGCTGGTAGTACATACCACGTAACGAAGCTAGAGGTACATCCTCCAACAACACCGGTAGGGTTTCTGTGAGAAACTGTAAATAGGTTTCTCTATTCAGTCTCTCTAGAAAAACGGGGCCCAATAATGTTGAATTTACAATACCCGCCCACACATTGACACTAAACCGGTGTTGAAAATTATGCGGTCTATGTTGATGGGGGTTCTCGTAACTCCACAAATGTTCGTTGCGATTATTAAACAATCCTACTCTGCCAAATGTCGCTTCATCGGTAAACAAAATCGTAGGCCGTTCGGCTAACAACCAGTTATAAAACGCAACACGTGCAGGTTTGTCTGGATCTGTCAGCTCTTGGACACGATGAAGATGATAAGGGTATTTCCCTTCGTTATGAATCACACTCTAAGCAAAGCATTGTGACACATTATCGAGCGGCGTCATTTGTACTCGCGGCTGAATTGTTTTCGAAGAACTCTAATATTTCTTCTTCCTCATGCACCGTATGCCTCGGCGGACGACCACTATCACTACTCCTAGGCTGAAATTGCCCGTGATCCCGCAAACGTTGTGTTGCCCCTAACATTGTTCTGTATGAAGGCGTAGGCTCGTTAGGAAATAGCCGCGAATACTCGCGGCAGGCTTCACTACCATTGTCACCACATATAGCCAGCACTCGCACCATCTCAGTGTACTGGATATTAGTATAATGATACGGCATACGCGTGTAATCAACCTTGACGACTGGTCACTACAAAAGTGCATTTGCCTGTTGCGTAATTTCTTCTAGGATTCATCATTAAACTGTAAGTTATGTTCTTCATCCAAATATGCTTCTATTATTTTATCTGTCCAAGGCATCCATATTTTTATTGTTTGGTGGCTTTTCTGTAATGTTTTTTTTTTGCCATAATGTATAGTGCTGGTAATTGCTTGATGTTGATTCGCTGGTTGAAAATATAGTGGTATTCCATAAACCTGACCTCTATAAGGCGATCGAAGTTAATCATAGAATATTGGTTTTTCCATCAGATGCTGTCTTATATTATCTCAACTTATTCGTTATTATGTCGAATAATAAATTGTAGAGAAAATGTTGTTTAATAATGATATTATTCCCATTCAATTGAAAAACAAAGACTTAATTATTGTGTTTCTGAAACAACATTTATAGCCCTTATTTTCGGGTCTATCTTTTTACAATAAAAATGATTTCTTTTTAACTTCAAATTAAAGGCACTTTGATAAATATCAGAAAAAACAATTAAATAAAACCTTATGATTTTCTTTACATATATAATGCTGCAGTCGGTATCTCGACTTGAAATACACTATTGTAGGGCAAAATAAGGGATTGTCGATTCGGCCACATAACATTACACGTTTCTTGTTATTGGTTGCCCTGGCCGTTTCCGTAACTCGACAACTTCCGTAACTGCGCAACAGCACGCATGCTTTGCGTGTGGGTCATTCCTAGTTCAGCTCCTTCAGGAAAGCCAGCAGTTTCTTACCATTGGCACATGCCATCTGGACCATTTCAGGGTTTCCTAGGTAGGACGTTCGTTGTGCTGGTACTCCCGTACATTCTATAAGCACATGAGCAGGTGTTTCCTACGCCTCTAGGCAAGCTCTGCATGGAGGACTGTCCGTGATACCGATAGCGAAAAGATGATTGTTATAGTGACCGTGTCCGGTTATGGCGCCTGTGATTAGGCGTAGATCACGTCGTTTTCTTGAATCAATTGTTTTGAGAGAGCTGCCTTGCGCAAGGGCTTTTCTCGACTGTGTGCAGTTTTTTCGTGATTGCCGTTATCACCGCGGGGGATTTTTTGACTCTAAATTTGAAAAGGGAGTTTTTGAGAAATTTTCCATGTTACTCACAAAAAGTACCTTGTATTCAGTGGCGACTCTCCCTTTATGGAGCCCGTATTTTTAGGAATGCCATACGGCATTAGGTCCTACCACAAAAAAGTGCAAGGTAATGACTTCCCAGCGCGACATCCAGGGCTCTATGGGACGGTCTTTGCTACCAAGGTCTTTGCTACCAACAACACAGGTCTTTATATACAAAAAAAAAGAGAAACTAAAAACTACAACATATTGTATTCGCTACATCCATTATTTAATTAGAAATGTAACAGAAAAACACACACATACACGCACACGCAAAAAGTGTCAACATAAATATAATATCAAATAAATTATGTACTCGTAATAAATGATATAGATAATATGTAATTTAATAGAGATAATAAAAAATTAAGTGTCGATCTATACAATATGTAATAAATATTTTTTATAATTAAACTTGAAATTACGTTTGGTGCGAAGATCACGTAGCGGAGGAGGGAGATTGTTCCTCCGTATAGGTAGTTGCTGCGTATTTAAAGCAGCCCCTGAATGCTGCTGTGCGGTGTATAGGCATACATAATGTGCAATGTGCGGCTCGAGTGCGATGTGTAGTAGTATTAGTATCCCTTGTTCAGTTCAACTTGTTAAATAGGTAAACAGGTACACCATGTCTGATAACGCCAAACAGCATCGTCGCAAGATGTAGTGGGGAACAGTTCTCCATTTTCAGTAAAGATGCATGGTTTATAAAAGGAGTGACGTGATCTCGCTGCGATATATTAAAACTGTAACGTGCACGTGCATTTTGAACACGCTGTATAGATTGTTTTGTACGCTGTAGCAATCGTGGCCCTATTACTAATTCAACGTTGTTAAATAGAGAAAGTACCATAGTTTCACACAGTTTTATACGTAGCTCGCCATTTAACGAGTTCCTTAGGCTAAAAAAAACTTTAAGACTATAGTTCAAACAATTACGTACATGTTAATCTTTGCAACGTGTTTCTCAAATCGCAGATTTTCATCCATCAAAGGACCCACGTTACGAGCTTTCGTGACTGAATCAATCCGGACGCCATCAATGACAACAACTGGATCGGTACTTTTCCTAACTCGGTGAATTATTTAAAATTAATTAATAATATATTCTTATATATTTATTCGGCTATCTATAACGATGCGTGCTAGGCGCATAGTAGTGGTAGTAGCCTATATTTATACAAGGTTAATAAAACGAGAGGCATTAAATTAAACCACATATACTACAAGTGCCTACAGTACTTTTTTAAATAAGGTAAATAGCGAAAAAACATAATCCTGCTTTGTATCGGGCAGCTACACCTCGCACGGGGTGAATGACCCCGGCGGACTAAGGGCGACCGGGTGCTCGATCAGCTGATGATACAGCGTGTAAAAAGTGAGATAAAACTGTAAAAATTCCTGTGGCTAAACTATTGCTCCGATTGAACTGAATTTTGTTGTGTTGCCTGTATATGATACACTAAATAATATGTGGTTTCATTTAATGCCTCTCGCTTGTTTAAGCTTTATACAGCGTAGCGCTATAATGGCAACATTAATTTTACATACGGGTAGTGTTAGTGGCACTAAGTAATCATAAATTTATTATTAATCATATATTTATTTTCCAACAAACTGAATAGAAAAAAAGTAATATTAAAAAGGATGATCCCTTTTAATATTACTTGTAAAAATTCATTAATGAAATTACTTAAGTGAGAGAGCTGACAACTGCGCAACATGCGACTGCGACTCTCGAGTTTCCTTAGTCCAGTCAACTTTTGTTTATTGTATCTCTACATGGGCAGCAGCAAAGAAAACACATCACATCAGAGCAGAGCGTTCCCAAAGAGCAATTCTAAAAACCATACACAGGAAAATGATCAGGTACCCTACATGTCGATTATGCGATGAGTCCAAAATACTCTCAGTCAGACAGCTGTACATCGTATCAACTGTTATGAAATTTCATAAAACAGCTCAATCGGCATCCTTAACTGCAGAACGGTCGCAAAGAAGACCTAAATGGAAAAACCAAACTTTAAGACAAAAGTTGCTCAACAATCATACGATTTTATGGGACCGTATCTTTACACTAAAATAAGTAATGAATTAAAAATAATTAATAAAACAAGTTACTCGTGCAAAAAGTTATTAACTTTATGGCTGCTTGAGAAGGATTATTTTAAAACAGAAAAACTTTTTTTTTTTTTTTTTTATGATATAGGGGGGCAAACGAGCAGTCGGGGCCATTTTCGTGACCACCGACGCCCATAGACATCCGCATAGAATATAGAGGCTATACAGATGCGCTGCCCTCCTTTCTCCTCCCACCTCCATGGGCCATCTCTATAATTTCGTTATAAAATGCACGCAAACGCGCAGTCACATACCCTGGCACACACACGCACACACAAACATACACATTCACACACATTCACACGCAAACACACACACACACATACACATACACACACGAAGACACACATATACAAACATACATTCACACACATACTAAACATGCTTACGACCTTACTATACATAGAAAAAAAATGTCGGTATCATAAATTTATATTTTTTCTTTGTTATTTTGGTGAATATAAAAATAAATAAATGGAAAATAAATAAATAAATTAATCATCACGTGTTAAAGACGAAAGAGACTGACCTCCACGACACAGGGAATCCTAGTGTGGGGGCCAGTGATTAATGTATATTATGTATTTCTTGCACAATAAAAATATTTGTATTTGTATTTGAGTCTCGACATCGCGCCGCCGCGCCGCCCACCTCGCATCGAGCTGACAACCGCGCATTATGCGACTGCAGCTCTCGATACTGCGCCGTCAAAGGCAGCACGGTAATATCAAACGAATCCGTGCCACTACCTATCACTCATCACACCTGTTATTTACAACTTAATACTTATTTAAATCTTTTTATTTTCTATGATACCTCCTTGTTCGCGGATACAACCAACTAAACGGCATCTTTTTTTTTATAGCATAGGAGGCAAACGAGCAGTTAGGTCACCTGATGTAAACTGAACACCAACGCCCACAGACATCCGTAACACCAGAGGTCTAACAGATGCGTTGCCGACCTTTGAGGAAAGAATAAGTTCTTTTCTTGAAGATCCCTAGGTCGTATCGGTCCGGAAATACCGAGGGGGACAGCTGATTCCATGTTGAAATGGTGCGTGGGATAAAATTGCGCTTATAGCGCACAGTAGTAGACTTCGGGGGATCTAGGCGGTGACGGTGGAATTTGGAATTTCGGCGCGAAGTCCTATAATAGAATAAAGCTGCAGGTATTAATCCGAACAATTCCTCGGAACACTCGCCGTGATAAATACGATAGAAGATGCACAGCGAGCTGACATCTCTACGCAAGGCAAGAGCATCAAGCTGGCGGGTGAGATACTGGTTATCGATGATTCGAGTCGCTCTTCGTTGTATACGGTCAAATGGAGCGAGCTGATATTGCTGGGCTCCAGTCCAAAGGTGAGAGCAGTATTCCATGTGCGGTTGGACTTGCGCTTTGTAAAGTTGCAGCCGATGGGCTGGTGTGAAGTACTGTTTCGCCCTGCCTTTGTTTAGCCTTCGCTTCCAAATGACCGCGAAACACGAAAACGCGAAACAAAAAAGTATTCCAATGCTTGCTGTAGCTATGAGGGGAGTGTTCTGGAATCGAGGAGACACGACAAAGGGTGTTCTTTTAGCGGAAAACGCGCAAACTTGAGTCTTTTTAGGGTTGAATTGGACTAAATTTAGTCGGCCTCATTCCGAGACTTCGCATAAGCTCGACTCGATTACAGATAAGTTTGTTCCGGTACTCGTTGACTTGTTCCTGGGAAACATTGACGCGGCTAGTGTATAGTGCGTCACCAGTGCTATCATCTGCATAGCAATGAATGCTGTCGGTTTGAAGCATGTCATTTATATGCAAAAGAAACAGAGTGACAGAACACAGCCTTGTGGAACGCCAGCATTGACACCCATGAGGTCTTAATGCTTTGGTCTGTCAAAACGCTGGCGATCCAGTCTCAAAGTTTCAGAGGTATCCCAAAAGCCGGAAGCTTGGAAAGAAAAGCTTTGTGCCAAACCCGATCAAAGGCTTTCGCTATGTCCAGACTAACCGCCAATGCCTCCTCCTTTAATTCAACAGCTTCCGCCCATCGATGCGTAAGGTAAGTTAAAAGGTCACCAGCAGAGCAACCTTGACGGGAACCGTACTGACGATCGCCGAGCAGCTGGTGTTCCTCTACATACCTCAGGAGCTGGCTGTTGATTATTGTTTCCATGATCTTTGAAAACAGGGGGGTTATAGCTATAGGCCGGTAGTTGGACGGGTCCAAGCGATCCCCTTTCTTTGGGATCGGGTGCACTAGAGCTGTTTTCCAGTTCCTTGAGACGATGCCAACAGAATAGGAATGCCGGAAAAGACGCATTAAGACAGGCGTCTACTACTAACTCGGGGGCACATCTACGTAGCACAATTGGTGCGATTCCATTAGGCTCACTCGACTTATGAATATCCAAGGCCAGAAGTGCTTACCGCACAGAACTCTACCGGATCTTTATGTCCGGCATAGAGTGATCGCACCGCGAGATTGTAGGCGGTGGAGTAACCTGATCATTGAAAGTCGAGTTGGATGCAAAAAGACAGCCCAGGAGGTCGGCCTTATCTGTAGCATCATGGGCCAACGAGTCGTCACACCGGCGCAAAGATGGTAGGGATGGCATACCGAAATTTCCGAGGACAGCCTTGGCGAGAAACCAGAATGCACGAGTTCCAGAAGGAAGGCGGACTAGCCGTTCCCCAATTTTGCCAATGTGCTCTGACTTTGCTTTGGCGATAACACTTTTGAGATACCTGGAAGCGAAATTATACTCCTTTTTTAGTGCGCTGGTATTTATGTCTTGAGATGTCACCGCTTCTAGCCAAGCCTGATAGCACTCCTGCTTATGGCGTAGTGCCAACCGACAAGAGCGATCAAACCAGGACTGGGACTTGCCACCAATCGGTACTTTAGAGAACGGAATGAATAGTTCCATTACCTGTAGCACCAGATCGGCGACGGAGTCGGCAATGGTATCAGGATTGTCCAGCGAGAAGCAAATTCGCCTCCATGGGTAGGATGCAAAGAAAAGACGTATCCCGTCCCAATCTGCTGACCTAAAGCGCCAGACGAAGCGGGAACTTCCAGTATATGGCCTAAAATTGAGTCTAACGGGCACAGTACTCCGTATCAGGCAGTGGTCCGACGAGCCTAGAGGAACGTCGACGGATACCAGGTAGCTGTCCGGATGAGAGGTCAACAGAATGTCTAACAGGGAAGGTATATGATCGTCAATATCTGGGCTTCGCGTGGGCGAGGAAACCAGTTGTGTCAGACCATATGCCAAAGCGAAGTCGTAGAAAGATTTCGTTTGGCCCTCATATGTAGGCAGTCTTTTAATGAGGAGGAAATATACGAGGCGAAGTGTCTGCTGTTCACATCCCTATCACAGCGGCTAGTGCGAAGAAAGGAGTTATGAAGAGCAGTGAACCTGAGGACATACCAATATTTGTAGCAAAAGACCTCCAAAAGTTACCCGTCATAACTTTCGATCACATTGATGCCACTCGGCTATTAAAGGATATTGTATTATTGCAGACTCAGGTTCGTGAACTGCAAGAAAGGCAGTGTGATTTTATCACAAAGAACGACCTTGAAAGACATATAGAAGAAAAAAGTAAAGTAACGGTTTTTTCTGATAATACAAGAGTGAGTGAACCGTATGTCAATAGTAAAAGAGGTGGTAATTGCATGCATGACAGTTACGACTCCACAAGCGGACCAATGGGGCTACTGACCGATCTTGTCAATTGCACACCGCCTAACACTAATGCGAATACATCTGATCATATTGCGCTATCACTGTCATACGCACAAGCCGCAGCTGCCAATCCGAATGAAGCCATCTCTGTCGCTCCCGACTGTCCGCAGCGAATGCAGGTGAAGCGCGTGGAGGCCCACGGAGGTTACGAACACTCTCAGGCCTGCGAGGCGCGTGCGCAAACAGCTGATACGGTGACGTCACCAGGAGTATGTATGGACAATCCTAGCGGAGATAGCACCGCCGGTTGGACACAAGTTGTACGTAAACAAGTATCACGATTTAAGGGCACACGGGGCACGGGCATAGTAAATGATAGCACTAAATTAAAGGCAGCCGATGTTCAAATCCCGTTGTATATATACAATGTGTCAAAAGACAATACGGAGCAAGATGTGGCTGAATATATACGTCAAAAGACTAACATAAATATAGCACCAGAAAAAATAAATATGAAATCGTCGAGAGATTATTGTTCTTTTAAATTTTTTATACCCAGGAGTAAATTACAGATGTTTACTAAGGACGAACTATGGCCCGAAGGTATATATTTTAGAAGATATATTATGTTTAAAAATGGTAAAAAGACTACAGATAAGCGTGAACAAAATAAAATTCTAAATGGATCCTGACAAAATAAATAATTCTGATAACAAGTTAAAACTAGCTAGTTTTAATTGCAGGTCCTTAAAACGGTCAATAGACAGTGTAAGGATCCTATGCGACTCGTCCGATGTGGTAGCATTACAGGAAACGTGGTTGTTCCCGCACGACCTCGCATATCTAACAGCGTAAACAGCGACTTCGGGGCCACAGGTACTTCGGCTATCGATGCGAGCGCGGGCATCGTCCACGGCCGTCCGCACGGAGGTGTCGCGCTGCTCTGGCGTAAGAATGTGTTCTCCTCGGTGTCTTTAGTGAAGTGCGACAATGTGAGGTTGTGTGCGATAAAGTGCGTATTAAACGAGTACACTATGTTATTCTTCTCTGTGTATATGCCGACGGATGCACCGGATAATATTACGGAGTTCACAGACTGCCTTAGTGAAATGAATGCAATCGTAGAGGACTGTGGGATTAGTATTGTTTATATGTTGGGGGATTATAATGCTCATCCAGGGGAACTATTTTTTAATGAGATGATGCAGTACTGTTGTGAGCAAATGTGGATATGTGCGGACTATGAACATCTATTTAATAGTAATATAAGGCTGACCGCACATTGTAGTCACGACTGTTTTAAGACAGACTATCGCTTTACAAAATATATGAAAATGCGCACACTTGAAACAAAACGTCTCATAGACAAAATTGTCTCAATCGCACGACGACAAGTCTGACTAACGATTGTCGGCTTCCCTTTTAAATTATATGTGGGCGCGCACATCAACGACAAAACAGACTAGCGAGGTACCCCCTCCCTTCTAGAACAAAATAACTTGGGGCCTTAGGGATGGTGATCAGATTAAAATGTATACTGACATCTGTAATTATAAATTAAGTTTAATAGATTTTCCGAGTGAGATGGCAGACTGCTGTGATAATATATTGTGTCATAATCTTGAGCATAAAAAACTTATTGATAAGTTATATGATAATATAATATGTGTATTGCAGGAGGCAGCCATTTTGACTAGTCGTATACGGCGGAAGAAAAAACAAAAACATATTATAGGATGGAATAGGCACGTAAGGCCTTCTCATGTCGTGGCTCGTCGCTGTTTCCCGGCCTGGGTGTGTGCTGGGAGACCAATGTATGGTACCTTGTACGATGAGATGAAAGAAACACGTAGACAATTTAAAAATAAGTTAAAATTTTGTCAGGATAATGCTGAACAAATAAAAATTGGATATACTGGCTACATCGTACAAGGCCAAGCATTTCGGTAAGTTTTGGCAGCACACAGGAAGTCTTAATGCAAAGACAAGTTTACCGATGGAAGTAGGAGGGATAAGTGGCTCCTAAAATATTGCCAATATGTTTAAAGATTATTTAAAAGATGAACCACAATGTACTGAGACTGTTTCATGTGAGGAATCAGGAGGGGATGCTCGGGACATCATGGACACCGGGAGAAGTCCAGTGCGCTTTACCATTGCCGAGGTAACTAAAGCTATAAATAGCATGAAGCGAGGCAAATCTCCAGGACACGATGGCCTGAGCGTCGAACACCTCCGATATGCGGGTGTGCACATCTCGCGGTTACTCAAGATGATGTATAACTTTTGTTGTAGCCATAGTTTTATTCCGAAGAAAATGATGATGACGATTGTTTGTCCCATACTGAAAAATCGGACAGGCGATGCGGCGGGCAGATCCAACTACAGACCAATATCCTTGGCAACTATCGAGGCGAAGGTGTTGGACAGTCTGCTTGATGCACAGTTAAATAAATCAACATCTATTCATGACGCACAGTTCGGGTTTAGGCCTGAACTATCCACTGAAAGTGCATTTTTGTGCCTCAAGCAGACTGTACGTTATTATATGGTCAACGAGAACTTGAATTGATATTTTTTAAAAATATCGGCATAAATGTAACATGTATTATACCTTTTTAGAATCTGCAATAACTATGCATGTTTTTAAAGCAATAGGCAAGCTTATTATAATAGATATTTTTTTTCCAAGTGACATACAAAGTTAGTGAATCAAATAATCAAAGATTTATTGTTATCATTTTTATTTTATTTTTTAAATTTTGATGCAATCTAAGAAAATCTCTTTATTGTTATCAATGAAATAATTAATTAGCTGCATAATAAAAAAAACAAAATACAAAAATTCCTAAAATTGTGACTACTATAGCAAAATTAGTGAGTAAGGGTCGCTTAATTTTGAAAAAATGTTATTTATCCTACTTTATTTTAAAATTCAAACCAAAAAAAATAAAAATATTTTTTTCGAATAGCCCACAAAGGGGGGCATCGACCGGTTCCGGTATATCCATTTTTTACGCCACAACCTGTATAATCTATTTCATTTTTTTATTTTTCCATTTGGCGATCTCGCGTTTCGTGCGGTGTGTAAGTAGCCGGTGGCCCATGGAGGTGGGAGGAGAAAGGAGGGTAGCCCATTTGTATAGTCTCTATGCGGTTGTCTGCGGGCGTCGGTAGTCATGAAAATGGCTCCGACTGCTCGTTTGCCCCCTTTACCATAAAAAAAAACTCCACGTCCATTTTGTTACTTGCCTTTTGCTTAAAACATGTATTAATCACTGTGAGTTTGTGCTCTAATGCGAAGTCTACAAGTCTCTGTCCTTTTTCGTTTCTACTTCCGTAGGTAAATTGTCTTGTCACTATATGTTCATCCTTCTTAGATTGTCCGATCTTCGGATTAAAGTCCCCCATTAATATAATGATCTTAAGTGCGCTATCTAATGCTTGGGTGACAGTTTTGTAGGATACCTCTAATTCGTCATTACTCGCTGCTTCTGTTGGTGCATATACTTGTATGATCGAGAGCTGGTAACCATGAATATTCATGTTTAGGACTGCGACTCTTTCGGTTTTGCCAGTGAAACTCTTTATATTTAATTTATGCTTCTTGTTTACGATGAAGCCTACTCCGTATTGGCCGGGAGTGTGGCCCACGTGACAAAATATAAAGTTTTCATGTTCTTCTATGTGCGTACCTAGTCGTCTCGTTTCAGATAGCCCTATTATATCAAATTTAATGTCTTTTATTGCTTCATTAAATTCTAATAGTCGTTCATATTATGAGGACAAACAACGTCCTGACGTTATATGTTGCTACGAATATATTATATTGTGTTTTTTCGTTGTTTTCTTTTATTGTTGCTCTGGTTTTTTTCGTTGGAGGGTTTTGGTCGTCGCCCACGGTGACCAGCCGGGTTGGAAGATTTTGAGTGCTTTTGTTCTTATTTGTTTAAATCTATACTTTGTGTGGGAGGAGGCGCTTGGTTGCTATTGTTGTTTGTTTTTTTGAGTACATTCTTTATTTGTAGGGCTTTAAACTACATAATTGAGCATTTCTTTTTTGATGACTCCATCTGTGAAGCTGTTTGACCTCTGGACAGATGAGCCAATTTCTTGTATTTTATTTTTTTGTTTATTATTTTATTTTTCTCTGTATTCGTCGTAGAGGCAGTTTCAGGCGAGGGAGGTAGTTTCCGTTTGATGTTGTTTTTTGATATTATTAGTTTGTCGTACTTTATTGTGGCTATATTTCCTCTTTCCCGCTCTAGTTGTAGTTGTACTTGTAACTCTTTTCTTTAGTACCTGTTTTGAATAATCTTCTTTAATATAATATTGTGTATCCTTTGACGCTCTTTTTTGTTTTAAAATTTTTATTTTTATGCCCAAAATCGTGAAAGTCACAATTATTGGACGTGTTTTCTCCCCTCTTTTTCCTATTATTTTAATTTCTGTAATATCGCGATAATTCAATTTTTTTACAGATATATTTTTCTACCCATTTGATAAAATTTCCTTCTAAGCTCTCGTAGGATTTTTCGTTCTCTTCTATACCAAAAAATACCAAATTATTTTTTCTTGCCTGCCTTTCCAAAGCTTGTATTCTTTTTTCCTGGTTTATTACTCTCTCTTCCAGGTTTTTGTGTCTTATTCCCATTTCTAAAAATTTATCTTCAAATATTCTGGTTATATTTTTTGTAACTTTCTCTGTAACATTAGCTCCAATTTCCCGAATTTCTAACCTTTGATCGTCCAACTCTTTTTGTATATTTTTAAGAGCTTTCAAAACTTCCTCCATCTTTTATAAAGTTGATAATGATAAGTGTACGTACTGGTAGTGCCCTCTAATGTTAAAAAACGCCCTCTTTGGATAGGTGGTAAAAGTTCGTACTGTCAGGGGTGTGCTTATTGATCAAAGATTATAGTGGATCTAGTTCTGCTACTAACTGCTAGATGGCTCTTTCGGGGTTTTAAAATTTATATAGATGATGACTTGGATTTTTAAACTTTTAGGTTAGCGCAATTTGTAGTTACTAATATATGCAAACAAGAAACTTGATATCATGCAATATAGTTAGGTTTCAGTTCATTCACTGTACTTTTATGTCTATTTAGTTCGGCACTTGGAAAAATAATGTTTTTAATCACTTTAATGTCATTGGTTTATTAATTGTTTTTTTAGCACTGTTTTAACGTTGTTTACCGAGTTTTAACACTTTTTATATTCTTTTAGAGTTTATGAACGTATATTTTCACTTTTATCACTGTTTATGTCCATTAAT
>LUGF01022651.1:48816-65352 GCA_001625245.1 Calycopis cecrops | reverse complement strand
CTTGTATGTACACTAACCAACATTATATAATTTATTTAGTATAATAAGTTAATTAATAATCATTAATTCTAGTCCTGTAAATAGTTTAACAAATAGCACAGATAAGTGCACGACGGTAATAGAAGTGGTCTAAGCAATGCCCCTCGTATCACTCAAGCTAGTAAGTATAATTAAAAATACTTTTTTTAGGTCTGAAGTGTCAGAGAAATGTGAGCCTCCGCTGCCTCCCAAGCACGGGACATATGAGGCACTGGGTGACAGAACCAGCCTTGGACTCCCGTCAGGGCCAGTTGCATTTAAGTACTCATGTGACCCTGGGTATCAGCTCGACAAGGCTTACAATGTCGTCGTCTGCCATAATGGCGTGTGGTATAATGAACAACCTATGTGCAAACGTAAGTTTTCATTTATGGAACATTTACATTTTTTAGAAATTTAATTTGTATATTAGGAACCAGGAGTCGGAAATAGAAATAAAAACCATATTGAGCTTAAATTATTTAATCGGAAATCTAGCTCTCTGATTGGGATAAAGAACCAAGAAACCCAATCTTAGAATAATAATTCAAGTCAGGAATAACATAATTTCTACAACACCTTTACATATTTTCAAAGGTATAATATTTGCATGAATTAGTCGTTAACACTTTCACTCTTGATAAAATGAACAAACTTACAGTACGACGGGAATACCTTCCAGGCCAGTGTAATTGTGTGTCAATTGTAAATCATCCCAAAACTGGGCAAACATGACCTTTTATAGTGGCGTGATTTGCCAACAAAATAACAAATCACTACATGTAATTTAGTTTACGTCAAAAACGACTAATGTTGCCAGGGTGCAGCTTTTTCTCATAACACGGCCTCTCCTAACAGGAGCCCGTCCTCGGACTCTCTTTTCTGTGTTGCTCACATTGGCAAGCTCGGTCATACCTGACAAACTCTACAACTTGTTACACAAAAATAAACAAAAGTACAGAGAGTATATGAATTCTTTACACAAAAATAAGCAATTGAGACATACAAGAATCACAATAAAAGTAATACTTTAAAGTACAGAGAGTATAAAAACTTTTTACACAACAAAATAAACAATTAAGACATACATGACTTACAATAAAAGTGATACTTTAAATTACAGAGAGTATAAAAACTTTTTTACATTATAATAAATAATTAAGACATACATGAGTTACAATAATTTAAAGCACTATAATTTTCCAAATTGAATCCAAAATGAAACAAATTATTTGCATGTACCACAAGACAAAGGTTATGAAAATATTAAAATTTCGAAAATACAATAATTAATTTTATACAGACATCTTTCCAGAAAAACATCAACGCACTAGGACAAGTTAATTTCAGAAGCTAACATGACAAGTCCAGGGCAATCCGATACCCATGGGCTTCATTTATTGCGATACTCAACGCTCGGTCGATACGGCCGGACGCTTATACAGGTACTACTCTACTATAGTTACCACTATCAAATTTCATTCAAATTATACAAGCGCAACACGCGCTACATAAGATATATGTTCAACACGCCACTTATGCTCAACACGTCACTTATGCACAACACGCCACTTATGCACAATACGCTAAATCAGCAGCCGTCGCCAAATGCGGAGAACGTGCCAGGTGCGCAGCATGAGCCAGGCGCGCGGCACGAGCAAGGCGCGCAGCACGAGCTAGGCGAGCAGCACGAGCCTGGCGCGCGGCGCGATCTAGGCGCGCAGCCGAGCCAGGCGCGCAGCACGTGCCAGGAGCGCAGCACGCGCCAGGCGCGCAATACGATCCGGCTACGCAGCATACTCCAGAAGTGCAGCAAGCTCCAGAAATTCAAAACGCGCTGTAGCAGTACGTACAGTACAGAAGCAGCTCGACATTTCACATAAAACATTTTAAAATATACAAGTTAGGTTAAGTTCTCATCCTATGCTCTGGGATCAAAAACATAAACAAGGCCAATGTGGCATCATCTTTGTCCAACAGCATCCAAAACCTAAGAATATTTTTGAAGCACAAAATATGACGTCAAATTATTAGTTAGGCACACCTATTCAAATTATGCATTATCCCTCATTAACAAACAGACCAACTCTATTCCAAGTTCTAAACCTGCATTCGTCAAATTCCATAGTCTATTATTAAGGCATTCGATTGTATTCGACTCTAGTTCCATAGCCTGAGCAAAGCCAATCCATGTTCACGAATACGGCCCCAAGGGTTTGTATGTATTACAAAAGATAATTTTAGAAAACATATCATTCGATGACAAGTATTCAGCACTTGCCATACATCATCATTACTGTCATTTTATCGAACCATAAGTTTTTCGTTACAATTTTAAGAATTTACAATTTCAAAGCACATTTGTATATAATAATATTGTACATAATAAAGGCGTAAAAAGTGTACACAATGATAACTGTATAAGTAGCATAGATACTGCCATTTACGTGTAGCAAATACAGAACAATTCGTATTTCGTATTCGACATAGGCACGACGTAAGCATATCATACACAACAAATACATAATCACCAGAATGACATAGGCACGACTTTAGCATAATATCATACACAACAAATACATAATCACCAGTATTACATAGGCACGACGTTAGTATATCATACACAACAAATACATGATCACCAGTATGACATAGGCACGACGTTAGCATATCATACACAACAAATACATGATCACCAGTATGACGTAGGCACGACGTTAGCATATCATACACAACAAACACATGATCACCAGTATGACATAGGCACGACGTTAGCATTTCATACATAACAAATACATGATCACCAGTATGACATGGGCATGACGTTAGCATATCATCCACAACAAATACATCATCACCAGTATGACATAGGCACGACGCGACGTTAGCATATCATACACAACATTTAACAGTTCACTTTCAAAAATCCCGTTTCAGGAGTCCATTCTCCTTGCCACTTCATCATGTATTCTGCCGCAGCTTGCCGACAGCAGCCATAGTTCGTATCAACCATGGAGAGGCGTCTTTATGACTCTACGCCACGCGCATACCCAAGTAGAGCTTGCCAGTCGCCTGTGCCTGTTTTATAACATAAACAAATGAATTAGATTCGAAAGTTCAAGTGGACTTTCGGTTAACTTTCACGGTCATTCTTGCCGTCTTTGATTAGCCCGTCTTTTGCAACCTACCAATAAACATAGATCAACTTCACTCCAAGTATCAAACCAGAATCTATCAAATTTATTATTAATAAATACGTAAACAATAAAGAACCCGACAGACTCCAGTCCAACATCCGGAAAAAAGCCAATACATGTCCACTAATAATGCTGTTGGTTGACGATGCATTTCTCTTACACCTTAGCGATATGGATGTGCATTGACTATACTGGTACAGGTATATATAAACTGGTACAGGGGTCACTTGACCATTGGATATGACTTTTGTACAAGTTCATTTTTGACATAATATCTTATAATATTAAACAGTTCAACGAAATTCAAGAGCTGTGCACCTATCCCACACGTACTTGAAAGAACTAGCAATTACTATCTCTTTCACACGACGTTTCGACGTTTAGCATACGTTTATTCGTGATAGTTTTTATCGTTGTGATCGTACCAGTTAGTGATGTTGTTCATTGCGCGTGTTATAGACCGTTGTGTGAAATAATAATAATAATAATTTATTCAGTAATTGCTTAAGTCTAATTTACAGTGATCATCTGAGCCTAAACAAAGCTTAACGCTTGTGTCTCAGGCTACAGTACTCTTCGTTCTTCAAACAATTTTACTGAATGTGCTTAACACTGCTAAACTATATAATAAATGAAACAAAAAATTTGATTCACCATATTGGTTTATACTATTGGTATTATATTAAAGGTAAGTATGAAATATCACAATGTTTTTAAAACCGATGTCAGATAGTGAAGTGAAAACAGAAATATTGTTATTAAAAAACACGAATTCCGAGTTCGTGTTTTTTAATAACAATATATGACGCTATGACGAAATAAACACAAAAATTATAAAATTATGTACCACTGAACTTACTGTGGGATCTTTCCAGACGCGTTAAAACTCTCAATTATAAAGCCCATTTTCAAGAGAGGAGAGAAAAGTGATATAAATAACTACCGCCCTGTAACTCTCATATCAGTCATGTCTAAGATATAATATGAAAAATGCATGCTAAAAATACTCTTCGAATTTTGTTCCAAATATAAAATAATAACAGAAGAGCAGTTTGGCTTTCAAAAGGGTAAGTCGACTACTCTAGCCATGTTCTCACTTGTTAAAATAATACTAACAAATATTAATAACAATATATATGACCACAGGGCTATTTTTTGACATTTCTAAAGCTTTCGATCTTGTTTCGCATGATCTTCTGCTAAAAAAGCTAGAAAATGTTGGGATTAGGGGCCCTACTGTCCAGTGGATATCTAGTTATTTGATTAATAGACAACAGTGTGTTTCAGTCACGAGATTAAACAACAATTAAGAAGTCACATCATACACATCAGAATTTAAATATAACAGGTACGGTGTGCCACAGGGAAGCGTGCTCGTGCCTATTTTATTCCTATAATATATAAATGACGTAGTCAGAATCACACATCACAAATTTATTTTATATGCAGATGACATTTCGATAATTATAACATCAAATAAAACTAATAATGCAATTAATAATCTTGAAAACGAAATAAATAATACGATTACGAATTTAATGAAATGGCTTAATATGAATAATCTAATAATAAATTTAAACAAATCAAAATACATACAATTTAAATAGGGGAAATAATAATAAAAATAAATTGAACTTAAATATTTTACAATTAAAAGAAGTGACGCATATAAAATTCTTAGGATTAACAATAGATGAAAACCTGGACTAGTAATTACATATAGACGAATTATCTGCAAAAATGAATAAATTTACATTTGCACTTAAACAAATAAAAAGGATTACGAACACAAAAATGGCTATTATGACATACCGTGCATACGTAGAATCTCTCTTGCGTTATGGCTTAATACTATAGGTCAACAGCACGGATCATAATAAACCATTTATCGCGCAAAAAAGTGTATTCGGGCTATTCGTAGGCTTAGGCCAGATGAATCCTGCAGACCAATCTTCCAACAACTTGCTACCGCTACCGTCTCTTTATTTCTTTGAAATAAACATGTCCGTATATAGGCATAGACATCTGTTCATATCAGCCGAAGATATGAATCCTCGTAGTCGAAGAGACTCACATCAGCTTGTTACTTAAGACAAACCGCGAGTAACAAAGTATAAAAAAGCTGCCTTAATATGTGTGTAAAGTTATATAATAAACTACCAAATGACTTAAAGAAGCTAAGACCAACAATGCTTAGAAACAAATTATATGAGTGGACTCTTACACATAACTTTTACTGTATCAAAGAAATGTATGATAAATGCTGTGTAAGTATTGTTTGAACACTTAAGGATATTGTGATACTTTATAAAATGTCTCTAATTTTATAACCTACTTTTGCATGCTATTGTTAAATGTAGCTAAACGTGTGAACTTCTTATTATGTAACACCTGCTATGTACCATGTTTTAAGGTAATAAATGTATTATTATTATTATTATATATTATTATCGTGCAAAAAGGTGTAGTGAATACGTAAATAGATAGTTGTCGCTCCGTAAAAAACGAGCGAAGTGTTGAGCAGCAAGATAGCATAATAATATTCAATAAATTAAACGATGTTGAAAAATACATCCGTTTAAGCTCAATATTCAAAAGTGGGCCCGCTTCACAATTTCCCGCCATCTTCGTTTTACGATCATATTTATAGCCTTTTTTTTAACTGTTTATTTCAAATAAAAAAAGTTACAAAGTTGTTACACTTTTTTTACCTCGCCAAACTTTGACGTTTGACGGCGAGACTCACTCAATTTTTAAAATTGAATTTTTTTAGTAACGACATTAGATAAGTTGACATTGTAATTATAACTAACTAAGACATACAGAGATGATGATACTACTGATAATTTCCCAAAACATAATTCTTAAGTTTTCTTTTCAAGGAACAAATACTTATTTCTAAATGTTGTCTTAAAAAGTATATGTTATTAAATATTTCAGGAACTAAGTATGTGTATGTACTATATGTTCTTGTAATTATTTACCTTTGGTTTTATTAATTAATTTTCCCTAACCCTGCGTGTGTTGTAGGTACTTGTTATTAATTCTTTAAGAACTTTTGTTATAAAACTGGAAGCTTCTTAAATACTCACGTATCTACCAGTATAATGTTACTTATAGGAAATAGCTTATCATAACCATTATTGCACCCTATTTTAATATTTCACTAACTAGGAATTTTATCAGCCTTAGTTGTAAGTCTTTGAGGTTATATATATAAATAAGTTACAAAGGTACGTCCATATTTAAGGAGAACACCCTATTATTTTTAATATTATAAATGCGAAAGTTTGTATGTTTGTTTGTTAGTTACTGCTTCACGCAAAAACTGCTGAACGGATTTTCATGAAAATTGGTACACATATAGGGAGTAACTTGGATTAACACATACGTTAGTTTTTATCCCGAAAAAATGTTACTATGGGATGCCATGGGATGATTTACCACGGGATCGAAATTCACGCGGGTAAAAAAGCGGGGCGCAGCTATAATAATTAATAAGCGAGTCAGAAAGCGCATAATATAGCATTCTTAACGTAGACTTCTTGCTTATAACGTTTTTAGCTTGCATAACTTTACTAATACTGACCTTATTACAAATCTCATTTATATGCAATGAATTTTTTTCTCAGCTGTGAGACCTAAATATCTAAATTTATCCACACAGTTTATATTGTTGCAATTGCAATTAAATTTATTCTCATGTAAATAGTTGTAATAGTGTCCTATTATGGTAATATTATTTTGATTATAGATTTGGCATTATGTTTGTATGGAGAGTGTAAATGAATGCATTTCATTTATGATATATTTAAAATAATGCCGTTGTCATTTGCCCACTTAGTGATACGTTCAAAGTCTTCCTGGATACATTTTTGTGTATGATGTTTTAATATAACTTCGTCCAAACTAATCTTATTCCCACTCAATCACATGTTAATATTTTCCCATAATTTCCTAATATCCCCATTACATTTAGCTATTTCGGATTGTCTATATTTATTTTTTGCATTATTTAGTAGCTTGTTTACTTTATTTCTTAAACTTTTAAAGTCTTATCGCTTATTCATATTTGTGGGATCGGTTTTCCTTATCCTAAACAAAGAGTTTCTACGCAATAACATAGAATATAAGTGTTTATCTATCCATGGTTGTCTAATTTTCTTATTATAAATCTTAACTTTAATAGTACTTTCTTTATATATTTTATTGAATATATCACACAAGTTCTGATACAATGTTAAGGGGCAATTTATTGTGATTAATTAGTTCAATCTTCGTCCACTAGCTTTTGTTTAACAAATTTATCGCTAATTATTTCACGATCACTATTTGTATTGTAACTATCACCCACACACTGCCTCTCTTTCTCGCATAAGACATTTAGCATTATTGCAACGGCGCGCGGCGTGTTGACTGGTAATTCGCGACTCGAGTAAATAAGGGCACGCGCAGGACTCATTGCGTCCCGCTCGCACCCATATATGATCCAAGCATGACTCCTCGAGCCGACCTCTTTAGTAACTGTTGAATTGGTAGTGTCATTCATGATGTTTATGTTGATATCTTCGACCACTACAACGTTGTCCGTTGCTTGTATCGACTTAACAGTTGTCGATAGTTGCTATATGAAAGCCGTCTTATTTTTTGGCAGGTGGTCTGTATATAGCGATTACGTGGGTTCAGTGTAAGCATGCAGTGTAGCACTACCTCTTACCAATTTACTATATGAGCGTCGAAATCTAACTCATTCTAAGCATAAATTAAAATTCCTCCTCGTCTGCTGATTTCTCTCGTAAGTAGGGGAGGCCGGGGTTGGTTGTTACATTTTTTTCTAAAAGTGACATGACATTTTATGTAAGCTATTATACTACCCACTTTTAGGTTTGTTTGATTAAGTATCTATTCAAGATTTAATTTCAAAAATAATTATACATAATGGACGATTAGAAATGGAGTTAATGAATAAATAGTAGAAAAAAATGCATGTCACTTTTTACCCCGCGCCTGGGGCAAGTTGTTACACCACCCGGGGTAAAAAGTTACACTGAGAAGGAAGTGCATTGTCAGACTTTTTATAACGAGACATCACAGATTCTTATATTAATTATAAACTATACATTGTACCCATTCCTCATCAGCTATACACTGGTCAAATGGTGCAAACGCTGACACATCAGTCAACCAAAAATAGCCATCTTCTTCAATTTCGTCGTCCGAGTCTTGTAGCACCTTTCACTTTACTGAACTGTTATTTGTTCTTCGACCCATTTTTGGTTCAGTTGATATTCCTTACTTGCCCGCCTTTCCTTTAAGTTAATTTAGTTAAGTTAACTTTCCTATTTTATAAGAAGAAAGTGAATATATCAATATCTTCTTTCTTCTTACTTTGTTCCAGCGCCAATTCATATTTCTCAGCTGCATCCGATAAATAGCCGATTTTCACGTTCTCTGGGATACCTTCATAGTTCTAGCAGCAGCTTTTGGATAGAGTCGTATAGCATTGGGAGAAAAAGTAGGTTCATTGTGAATCAAATCTCTGGTACATACAGAACTGGGTTAGTATATATGGAGATCTCGCATTCTCTTAAAGTGTCCATAACTCTTAAAATATCTTTGTTTACCTCTTAAATAGGAGGTGTATACTTGTTCTCTTCCATTTTTTATACGTCCTCTATCTATAAAAAAAAACCAAATTTAAGTGTTGAAATTATGATAGTCGTCAAAAAGTGATACGGGGCATGTTGTGACATGTCACAACTTACCCCGAGCTAATGTCACTTCTTGCCCCAACACCAAAATCAACCGTTCAAGATCATGTAGTGAACGCAGTTATAAATATAACTGTATGAATCTAGATTTTTTATATAGAGAAAGCATAATTGCATTAAGTTCACGCAACACACGTCTCATCTTTCAAATTTAGCAGGCTGTGGGCCAACATTACGAAAAAATAAAAAAGTTACTTTCCTGTCTTTTTCTCAGCCACGTGCGCGTGCTCCTTCCACACAAACGTTAGGCCCATTGAGGCTCGCGCGCCTTGTGGGCCTTTGGTGGCGTGACTTTTGTCTCTTTGAAGCATCTAATTATCTCTCTCCATTCAGCCGCTATCGTTGCTGTAACAACCTACCCCTGTAACAACCAGCCCCTATCTCCCCTATATGTATTGTATCCAATTATTTCATATAATCATCTTTTTTAATATTTATTTCTCTTAGTCTCAGAATGTCTAGGTATATTTTATTTACATTTATTCAGAAGTACTAATCATTCATTAGGTTTTTTCCGCAAAGACCTTATATTGAGATGTAGTATGTTTGTTTTATTTTTATTTTGGGCTAATGCGTAATTAAATGTAATACTTCTAAAAATTGAGGTCATTATCTATATTAAGTATGGGATTGAATTTTAATGTTAAAAATGTCCAACAAAACAATGTGTGTGTCCCCACCTGTTTACTTCGAACCTACTAAAATCTTCTTCCGAAAGAATATTATATATCTCTTTTTCGTCGGCATTCTTTTTCACTAGAATGTTACCGTTCCGTACCCAAATGTATTGGAAACACTTCGGTTTAAGTTTCTTCCTTGAGGCCATAGAAGTTGTCTTTTATATCTCGGTAAAACTTCATGAATGTATATACGCTTCTCGCTGCCATTATTATAGAATATATAATAGAATTAGTGTTGGTACTAATCATTTATTTTTTGCCGACATCCGATTGTTGTGTACGGTCTTGTAATGCAGCGTAACTAGCACGACCTTGGGTTTCGAGTCCTTAGGTTTTTCTTGGCCTTTCTCTTTGCATCTTCGACATTATTCGGGTCTAGGTTCAGGATTCCTGCCAGATCTTGTATTACTAGTTTCGTATTTTCATTTTCACGCTTCTCTAATCCGGTGTATTTCAATTTCTTTCTCTTTATCTCTTATTTCTAGATCTTGCACTCGTTCTTATAAGGCCTTGTTATACTTTTCTAAATATACGTTTCTTTCGCCTAACTACCTTATTCCTTTCTCTTATTGTCCTTTATAGTCAAGTAATTTTTGATACATTTCTGCGTAGAACTCATGTCACCTGCGTACTTCCTAGAACTGCTATTTGTAGTTACGCAGTCGTCGCAAAATGATGAATTTTGAATAAACTTTTTATTTGCATATATTTTGTGGTAAAAAGTTTCACATTCACCTTTGCACTTTACAATGTCATCTTTATTTACATTTTTTACATTGCAGCACCATTTTTAATTTGTTTATTAGCGAATACGTTAACTTGATGATCGATAAATACAGTAAGACAATAGACAATTATTACACGGATATTATTAAATGATATTAAAATTATTAATTCATTTAATTTATTAAATTTTGTATTAATTATAAAAGATGGAAACAATTAAATAGTGCTTTAAACAAATAAATAATTAAATTAATTAGTATTGTGTTTACTACGTAGTAAAAGCACAGGTAAAAGTCATATGTACAGACAGCCGAACCTTATCTATTTAACATGAAAATGTTAATAATTAAATAAAGCGTTTTAAATAAACAAAATATGAAGTAAATATTATTTGTGTCCATTATATTTTGTGCATAGCGGATGTCTGTCCTTGTAACGTTACAATGTACGTTGTACAATGCCCATCACTAGTAACAAACTGATATAGTTTATGTGATATGAATAAGATATTTTAAAATACATACTTTGGAGGAAAGTCGTTGGATAGCTGACCAAGTACTTCTTTTTAAAATTCTAAGAGACCTTTTAGATTGTCCTATGTTACTGGAAAAAATATTATTTATGGTTCCTCGTCTTGGCCAGAGGCATGCTATTTTTCGTCTTTTTATATTAAATTATTTTAAAACAAATATTATCCAATACAGTGTGTTTCATAGAATCTGCCAAGAACATAATAATATAATGTTTAAACACAGAAAAATTTTCATTTTTTCGGTCATTTTATCAATATATAAAAAAGCCCTGTATAAATTAACTACCAGTGCATAATTTGGTTCTTCCATTTTTATTTATATGCATATATGGATTAATATTCTTGTTTCTGTTGTTGTGAAGGAATATTAATCTGATATAGGTCTACCCAAAATATTATGCTATAGTTTTAATTTAGTTCATATATAATAATGACTCACGCATGAATGTTGAGTTAGCCTATTATTGGATTTGCATTCTAATATATAAACTACCTATTGTTTTCAAAACAAATGTAAAGAAACTGTAAAATCTGTTGGCTTACCAAATAAAGAAAAAATAAATAAGTATTTAAAAGATAAACATAAATTGATGTAAAATTATTTATTTGCTGTGCGATTTATTTCTGAAATGTTTTTTTATATTTTATGATTTACAAATAGAAGATATTATTAATAACTTGTTTTATTTTTCTTTAAGTTAGTCATACTTGGTAATATATTCCCAGATATATTTATGTACTTTTAGAATGATTACTGTTTACCGACGAAACCATTTATAATTCAGAAGCAAGAATCATAAATAATATATCGCTCCTCTGTAAGAATACTGTTGAAAGGCAAAATGAGTGAAGTTTTCAGCATAGCAGTTTGAAGTCTTTTTTTTAGTTTTAAATACTAAATTTTGTGTGTTTACTACTATAAACTGGATGTCTACACAATAGATGAAAAAAAATCATTTACTTCACGCTTTCAAAAAAAAAAACTTTAAACTGCTGTACTAAAAATTCACTATTTGGAGTTACAACAGTATTCTTCTTTCAAGGCAGCGATATAATAGGGGCAAGAATTATAAATAATAGTAAAACCTGCATGCGCGTTTTTAAGGAAAGCGCCATCTAGAGTTCAGGGCCCCAAACATATCAGCCTATCTATCTCAGTATATGTAGTATTATCTATGACCACCCCTACCAGCAGCGCAATTAGCCCGACGAGCGTGTCAAGTGTTGTTTACAATGTATGATATGATACGATGCGGACATTTTTTTGTTATTTATTTGTGAGTATTATTTTTTAGTCTAACATAAGTATCGATAACAATGTGATCCATTAAAATGTTGTTGTATATAGTTTCCTTGTTTATTTTTAATATTTCATTGTAAATATGAGAAAAAATATTATAAATTTATAATCTTTACCTTGTTTTGTAATAAGACACACCGCCTTGCGTTATAGGATAATAATATCGAGTTGACCAACAGAGGCTTAAAAGAAGATTGTGATGACCTTAGATGAAGTATACACTAGATGGCAATGCAAAAGGGAAAGAGCATAGTATACGTATGCTCGAGCGATATACGAGACCATTCGCAAACGTGCTATACGACCGGAACATTTTCCTCATAATTTCGAAAACTCTGTGGTTTTAAAGTGTAATTTGGTATTTATTAGATTTGATTAACTATGGTTATGTATGCAGTACCAGGATATAACTCACCTAAATATGAAAACCTACATTTGACACTTAAATACTGTTGAAATCTTTAGACCTCTATAAGCAATGTTTGAGAACTATTACAAAAGTTTTATATACAAATACTTAGATGGGAAAATGTGTAACATTTTATGATATAAATACCGTAAATGCATTTGACTTTGATTTAAAATAATAACAAATACGTGAAATCCTGTTGTATTTAACCTTGTGTTTGTAGAGATTGACAGTTGACACTATCGATAACTTCTTATCGATATCATGTCCACAGAGTAGTAAGTACATATTATTACGCATTTATTTTAAAATATAAACTATATTTTAGATTTCCTCAAAATGTAGATCTTCAACAAAAATGGCTAAAAATGGTTAACAGAGATAGTCCAGTCATTTGGTAGTTTTTACCTGGAAAGGTTTCAGGCAGTTTTGAAAACAGTTATTTATGGATTTCAGTACGTTCTTTTCAAATTTCAACTGTGCTACCTCCTTATGTCCGCCGCTCGCGCCGTCATCTTAAAACAAAATGGTGTCTACTAACAGTTTTTTGGCAATATACAAAATTAAACTAGAAAAATAATCCTACAATTGATGTCTATATATTTTTTTTTCATAAAATCAATAGTTTACGGTGTACGAGCATCGCCAAGAACATTTCAATAGACGTTATGAAAAAACTCATTTAAACATCACCTTGAGGTGCATGCACCGTTGAATATCGATAACAACCCATTTTCTGTTTTTTTTGACAATGCTGATTTAAATATGCAGATATTAGATGGCAATAACACTAAATCGCTCCGGATCAAATTATTCCACGAAGCAGTCGACGATTCCAGTCGTAACACCGGGTCCATCAAGAACAGTAAAGCTTGGGAGATTGCTCAAAGTATTTAAATAAATGCATCATGCATATGGCCTACTGGGGAAACCACAATCAGAAAAATGCGCCACTTACTTTACTTCCAGGTACTGTTGAAATGAAACGAACGAACGAATGAAACGTCGGAAAGGAGATATTCCGCAAAAAAATTGTTATTAGGCGCCATTTTTTCAAGATGGCGGCGCGAGCGGTGGATATACGAGGTGGTAAAGTTGTGATTTGAAAAGAACATACCGAAATCCATAAAATAACCACTTCTCAAAACTCCCGGAAAACTTTCCAGGTAAACCCTACCCTATTTTTTTGACCAAATGACTGGACTAAGAGGAATTCCCAAAAAATATTCGACTATTTGCAGTAAGCATTTTGAACAAAAATGCTTTTCTCATATAGGCGTACCATTGTACGCCTCTATGAGAAAAGCTCTTTTAAAATAAATCAAAAAACTGGTTCGCTACCTATGCCTGTACATACTCATATACTTTAGTGTACATACGTAATATTTTGGTAAATCATTTTTAAATCATATCAAATTGAAGCACCTGATTTGATGAAATTAAAGTAATGATACTTATTATTATTTTAGTAAATTTGTTGTAAAATATAAAATTGAAACATCTTTATGTGTTTGTGTAATTTGTTATGTCACGTCACTATAGTACCTAATGGGGCGTCCGTCGCTAATATAGAGACCGAGAGCGCTTCTGCGAAAATGGAGTCTTAAATAGATTCATGATATTTGTATCGCAGTATGCGCATTTTAATATAATAAAAACCAAGTTGACTTTAAGTGTATTATTGTACTGCATATACTGCACCTAATAGCGTCTTACATGAAAGTATATCAACAGAAGCCAAATCGCAGAGCATCGTCGTATATTTACAGAGATATATTACCGGTATCTAGTAGCTCGACAGCAAATATTTCTATTCTAGAAATTTCCCCAGAAAGCTAATGGTATTTTTAGAGGACGCTCAGGTATTATAAAACAAAAAAGAACTAAAAAATGTAATAATTCAACAGGTTTTATATGTATAAATAGTTTTTTTATAAAATTCACTTTATAATGAATTTGCTTGAATCGGGAGACAGAAAAACATTTATCGACAAATCGAGCATTGAGGCTGGTAGAGCCCAGCATTGTTTGCCTCGCATACGCACACCGGGACATTTTCTGTTTGGTCTCGCCCTTATAGTTGCATCGCCAATCTAACGTAGTATACTAATTAATCTAAGGTTGACATGATGACACAATTTAAATATATTTTAAAATTCTCTTTTATTGTTCTAGTTTGTTAAAAAAATAAAGCATCATGACATTTTAGTTTTTCATAACTATTAATATTAAAATAGAATAATATTAAATTATATCTTTTGCAGTAAATTCGCCAGCTTGGACTGCTGTATATTCGCCATATTGGGCTACTTCCTTTGCAACTACAAGCATCCCGTCTGTGTAAGTATTTACACACATAATACTAATACTTAAGGCGCTGAATACACCAAAACTCGGTTAGTTTAACAATTTTCTAGCAACATTCGTTCGATATATCGTAATGAAAAAAATATCACTTATTTTTTAAGATATCTCTGATCACATACCCGTCTTCATAACATAATTGTATTTACTTTGTTCGATAAAAATAAATCCCGATTCCCTCTTAACAATAAATGTCTGTCGGATTTCTTAGTAATGTAAAAATAATTCGCTGACATGCTCATCATAGTATATTTAATTAAATGATACTAGATTTTCAATAATAAAATATTTTTAATTTATGACTGAACATCAAACAGCGCGTTGCAAGCGCGGAGTTTTGTTCTCTGCCACTCTTACTCATTCGAACAGAGCCCGCTGGAGCCAGCCAGTCACGGACGTACAAGCCCCGCAAGTTGATATTGCGACTGGCGGCCATCTTGGTGACGTAGACGACGTCGCAGTACAGTTCGCGAAATACGAAATTGCATCGGAAACAACTTACACAGGAAGTAGTTCTGATTCGGAAGAAAATATGAGTGGGATTGAAGAATTAGGCTAAGATTAAGATTAGAATAAGATTAAGATTAATAACATAATAAATATAACATTAAAAAATTATATACAAATATATATGTATATTATATGTATATCGTAATCGTTGTTTATCGCTGCCGTATTTATGATAAATAACTCGTCAGTTATTCTATCTTTGTTATAATATTCCTCTTCAAGCCTTTTTACGTGGTTTACTACTTTTCGCCAGTCATCTGGAGTTATTGATGCCAACGCCTCCAACGTCAAAGATTCAATTCGACTCTCTAACTGCTCCACATTCTTTTCTGACACCCTCATTTTACTAGGTTCCAGATGTACTCAATGGAGTTAAGGTCGCAGTTGTACGGTGGCAATCTAACGACCTCATGGCCGTTGTCAGCTAATAACTTGTCGATTCTATAATTTTTAGGCGGTTTGTGTTGTTTAATTATTAGATATAATTCTGGTTTTGTACTTTCGCTGGGAAATTCAATGTTGTGAGCTTGTAGCCACTCAACCATAACCTATTTTCTATTGTTCATGTTTGGTGGCTTATTCTCTTCCTTACTGTGATAAGGGGCGTTGTCCATCACAATTATGGAGTTACGTGGTATATTGGGTAGTAATTTTTCTGTAAGCCACTTTGTGAAATTATCCGCATTCATTTGGTCGATATCCCCTGTTTGGTGTTTGCCTTAAACATTAAAAGGGCATTGTCAACAAACCCAGTCTCGCTTTCCGCGTGAACTATTATCCATCGACTGCCGGGGCTGTTGTTCCGTCTCACTCCTACATCGGTTGCTGTTCGCCAACATTTTTTTACCGTGTAGTGCGAGTGTATCAAAGTTTCGTTGAGATAAATAACAGGTTTTTTGTTAGCACCAAGAGAGTTATTGGAACGAAGTTCCTTACGGCAGGCTTGGAGGAGATAGGGATTTTGCTGCGCGACCGAACTGAAAAAAATGTGATAGTAAAAGCGTAAGAAAAAGTGCGTGGAATAAAACC
>LUGF01022651.1:13454-36254 GCA_001625245.1 Calycopis cecrops | reverse complement strand
CTGTCCGGCTGCCTTTGAACAGTCCCTTACTCCACGATGGAACCGTGCAATGGGGTCAGGTTCCCATCCTAACCCCTGGTCCCAATGCTCTAACGGAGCACACCTCGCCGGTCGTCCGAATCCACGCTGCCATCTGTTTATTCAGAGGGACGGGTGGAGGACATCCAACATTGGCTGGTCCCATCCGCGGGGCGGCGGACCAACCATCAGAAGGAGCTTCCTGGCCTAATAGCAACCATGGAAGACCTTGCGTTAAATTCTTTTCTACTAGGGTTAAATGTTCTCATTTCGAATATTGTCAGGTGTAAAAATCCTTAAACCCTTAGTGAGGCTATACAATACGTAAACGACGAGGAAAAATTATATAATTTATTAAAAAAAATGCCTCAAAGATGTCCTAAATGTAATAAGTTAGGGCACAGTTCATAGGTATGTTACAAAAATAAAGAACCTAAATTTTCACGAAAACTATGTCATAGAAATCCTTATCATAATTTATATTCAAACTCTAATAATTCTAAAGAAATAACGTGAAATTATTGTAAAAATATTGGTCACACGATCATGGAATGTCGCAAGCATCAATTTAACATGAAACGCCGCGAAAATGCTACCAACGCACAACGTGGCCCGCGTTCGTCAAGTACCAACAATGCACCAGCGCACATGACGTGTAATAAACAACTAAAGTAATAATTATATAAACACACATCCGATGGTCACGGCAACTAGTGACAATATCGCGCAGATTTCGCGCGATATTAAAACCCGGTAGGCTCAAAGGGTAAAGTTTTATGTAATCTTATAAGTAAGTATATTTATTTTTCTTACGCTGAGAACCTTAGTTATTAAGTATAGCTCGGAAGGTGGGAAAATAATATGGTTTAAATATCATAGCTTTAAGGAGATTTCGCTGGGCCCTTTCTTTTCCAAGGAATTCTATTTTATCTGCCCTTCCCCAAACCGCAATGCAATATGCAAGGACCGACTGCCCCTGTTCTATGTATATTTTATATATAAGTTCTGCAAAGTGCTTGCACATGTATCGTCACTGCTGGACCTTCCCCAAAGTAAGATGAAACCACTTCATAAATCTGTCACATGATTGTCACTCCTAAACCTTCTCCGAAGTAAACTGAAACTACATTCATAAATCTGTCACACATAACACTTGTAACACAATTTATGTTGCCACATTTTTTTGTACCTATAATATCCTAAACTATATAAGCAGCTACTTAAACAATAAATAAAATATTCCTTACTCAATCTTGACATACTGGAGTCTTATTCTACGACCTTTCCTTCTTAGTACTACTTTTCCTGTTGTAAGGCCCAATAATACCTTACAGTGGTAACCTTACAGTGGTAACACCGAAGTGATCATCAACCGACGTGATCAACAACCGACGTGATCATCACCCGACGTGATCATCAACCGACGTGATCATCAACGGACGTGATCCTCAACCGAGGTGATTTTCCACACGTACGTCCAAATTGGCTTTCCACCAGCGGGTGTTACCAGTTTGTTATTTCAAGAGGCGCATATTCTCGGGGATCCAATCTTCTGACTTAACAAGACCTACAGAAAACAATCTCACTTACTTACAAGGAAAAACATTAATAATGAGCAACAAAGCGAAGCTACCGACAATGCGAGACACGCTGCATTGTCCTGTTCCGTCACAATACTTGGATTGGATTTTCCATGGATCAAGGCTATCAAGTCGATGTCATTTATACCGACTATTCTAAGACCTTTGAAAAAATATCCCATAAGCAAACTTGATATACTTGGAATCCATGGAGTTTTTTTGCGGTGGATCGATTCATGTGTCAGTGCCACAGGGAATTTAGAAATAATAATAATATATATATTAATGACATAATAACAAACTTAAAAGAATCAAATGTTTTACTATATGCGGACGATATGAAGATATTTTCTATTATAAAGGCTCTTGACGACTGTTCTCGCCTTCAATGCGACCTAACTAACATTTGTGATTACTGCGACTTAAACGTTCTTAAATTAAATCTAAGTAAATGTCATGTAAGTAAGAGGTAGTGCCACATACATGCTTGCATGCAGCCGAATTGGGCCGGCACGATCGGGGAGATACTTCTCGTTTACATGAGACCGACTTAATAGTGACAGCTATGCTGTCGCGTTTTGTGCGGTGACTAAGTAGCTGGTAGCCCATGGAGATGGGAGGAGAAAGGAAGGCAGCGCATCTCTACAGTCTCTATGCGGATGTCTATGGGCGTCAGTAGTCATGAAATTGGCTCTGACTTCTCGTTTGCCCCCCTATACCATAAAAAAGTGATAAATTTCACTAGGAAACGCCAACCTTTTTTGTTTAATAACGTAAAAATCAACAGGGTATCTATTGGAAGAGATTTAGGTGTTTAAATCGATTACAAACTATCATATGGGCCACACATAGATTATACCATATGTAAGGCTTATCGAATGTTAGGGTTCATCATGAGTATCTCACGAGAACTTACTTTCTTTTCTGCCCATCAACTGTTATTCACATCACTCATGCTACCCATTCTCGAATATGGCTCAGTGGTTTGAAAACCAAACGATAAAAACACATACCTAAACAAAGTAGAAGATATAAATAAAAAAAATATTTGAAACGTAAATTCCCCGTGAATGTGACACTGAAACATTTCCTTTCCGTCCTTTGTTTATTCGGTGACTTGAATGAGATCAGCACTTCTTACATAAAATAATTAACAATAAAATAGATTCTTCATATTTTTTGGAAAACATCAACATAAATTGCCCACGTTTATGCTCAAGTACCATAAACTCTTATAATGTACCCACAACTAAAACCAAGTGTAGTAGCAACACCTTTATCCCACGTGCAACTTCTGTATATAATAAATACCTTTCATTCAATTGATCAGTTTTAGTTCTCATTTGATAATGTTAAATATAAGGTTAGGGACATGCAACATATGTAATATTTAATGTACTTTTATTTTTTTTTCGTATTTTTATGTATTTAATCTCTATCTCTTAGCTTTATAATGTTATAGTGGCAGATTTTATAATTTTAATTTATAATTAATCATTCAATTATTTAATTTGTTTTGTCTTATATATATTTTTTTTTATTTCTTTAATTAATTAATTTAATGTATTCGCGCGGATGCTAATAATTATGTTTCAACTATTAGTAGACACAGTTTTGGTATATGAAATACTTTATTTTATCAATTTAATAATGTATAGGAGGTATTGCTTTTCAACTTCAAGTACCTCCATTTTTGCACGATCTTCCCAGGTTGTTTCCTAAGCCAATTATCCGCTACCAATTATCTCTATAAGGGTCAAGCCTAATTAGCACACATGGTCATCACAAAGCTGGACAAACAAGACATCGAACAAATATCGGATGTTTTGTTCAACTCTCCGGCTGAACACCAATACAGTGTAATTGAAGAACGTCTCATCTCTGTCTATGAAGAAAGCGAAGAGCGATAATTCAAACAGCTTCTTCAAGACATATAACTTGGCAACCGCAATGACTCCGACGTATGCGTAATCTGGCACGTGACAATGTTCCGACTCCACACTGCGCATGATGTGGAAGAACTTTCTTCCGTCACACGTTCGTTCCGTTCTAGTCGTTAGTGACACCATCAACAAGACAGCCGCATTGAACGAACTAGCACTACTAGCCGACAGGATGCTTGAACATAGTCAAGAACTCTCTGTCTTGTCTACAACACCTTCAACAACAACAGCATCGAGCTATCAATCGCTAATTAAAAGATAAGTAAATTAGAATTAGAACTATCCGAGTTGACGACACGACGTGCAGGTATCGCCATAAATCACGCAACCGTATTTTGTATGACGCTAGGGACCACACGCCGTCTCGCTCAACCTCTCGACAAAGGGGCCACTCTCCGTCACCGCATTGCTATTATCATCGCCGTTTCGGAAGTAACGCAAAAAATGCACCACGCCGTGCACGTTTATTAAAAATAACAATAAGTCAACGGAATACTAAAACATGTACTGGCTCCGGCGGATTCTAGTGTATTAAACAAGTTCCTTCGCCTTTTCCTCACGGATAAAAAAACGGGCTTATAATTCTTGATCGACACGGGTGCAAATATTAGTGTTATACCAAAATCAAGACGAACCGTCTCCGAAACACTGTCGTTCAAACTGTACGCTGCTAACAACACCAACATACGTAATTTACACTGACGGTGAAAAAACTCTAGAGCTTGATTTGAACTTACGAAGACCGTACATGTGGAAATTCATCGTCGCCAACGTTACAAGACCTATATTGGGAACCGCCTCCCCATTACCATAACTTAATTGTCGATCTGAAGAATTATTGTCGTCTAATTGACAATGTAACAAACCTCTCAGTAAAAGCACCGGTACTCAACTCGAATGAACCTACTGTCAGAAGCATCGACCCACAACAGTCCTACCACGACATATTGGCTGTCTCTGTTGTTGTGTTCTCGAAGGTTAACACAACAAACGAATTACTACGAAGAACCCGCCAAATTTTATTTATCGGCGTGTTTACAACACATATTCGTCACATCAGAGGAGCCGACAATATTGTAGCCGACGCGTTATTTCATTTCATTACTCTGTGTTTATATGTTAAGTTTGGTGAATTTGTATTCTGTGTGTGTGTGTGTGTGTTTTTGTAAGAATGTCTCATTTCCTAGAGATTTGTATGCGAGTCGGTATAAGTGTAAGAGTGATTGCTTGCGTTGGTCTCATTTGAGTATTATTTATTCTTAATAACTGGTATGTATCTATCTAGAGTGTGTTCAGAGAAAACGCTAGTAACAATTAAAGTACAATTTAACAAAGTTAACAAATAGTAAGATGTAGAATATGGAGTTAAATAAGGAACAGGACCCCCTTGTATTCCTAATCTCTTTAGTCAAAGCTGATTGGAATAGTTTATGTAGTTGAGCTTCGTTTTTAATATTTATGACTGGCGCGTTGTCATCTTTGCGTATAAGTATCTTACCGAATGTTGTCCAGCAGTATTTAAATTTTCCTGATTTTTGCGGGTCTCTAGCGATAAAAAATAAGCGAGCTCCTTTATTTGTGAGCTGCTCAGCTATATAAATGGATGTTTCTTCTTTACTCTTGATTCCCAGGTGCTTGGCCTTTTTCTTTGTTTTTATGTTCAAAGATTTACTCATTTTAAGGATGTCAGTCCTGCTTTTCAATCTTACAATTGATATTCTTACCAAGAATGATTACAATTTCAATTAGGTCATATTTGGTTTCATTTATATTTCTAGGAACATTTTTAATCTCCAAGCACGTCTTTCTCATACCTCGTTGTAGTTCTTCCACCTTGTCTTCAAGAATTGTAATAAATTCCTTGTCATCTTTATTTTTAGCCTCTAGTGTAATCATTTTTTCTTTTAGTTCTTTATTCTGCTGTATGAGAAAAGGAGATTGAGTTCTCAATATTATAATTAGCAGCTTTTATTTCTTTTATGTCACTGCTTATCTGCTTAAATTCTCCTTTTTGAGCCAACATCATTGTTGACATCATCTACATTATATCATTTTTAAAGTTCTCACTGAAAGCAGAAAGGCTACTGTTCAGTTCTCCATGTGCTCTTTTTTTAGGCGGTTGCGAGACAAAACAGTTTGGTGGTGTCTTAGTTTCTACGTTTATATCCGATTCAGAGTGTGATCTATCCATTTCCGCCGTCGGTCAAAGTAGAAAACTACACTTACAAAGTCTTTATTTTCAATTATCTGTCTTAAGATACCGTAGTGGATCAGGGTTATCCTTTAGGTTCAAGAACGTGCGAGCAATTATTGCTTGGCTTTGTAAAACTTTGTAGGCCGGAGGTCTTAGAACACTGGTCATAATTACTGGTCAATTTGCAATTAACTAAAACTAAACTACTGTGTCCAGTCGTGCTTGACACCGGTAACAGCAAAGAGTTACTAGTAGTAAGCGAGAGATCAAAGTACGCTGGTAACTAGTGACAATTGCTATAAATGCGTCCGTTTACTTTCAACTTTTCCTACGAAGAGGAAGGATGAATTAGATACTACTTTAAACTCTATCTTATTTTTTACGATTAATATTCTGCATCCTAGTGTAATTTTAATTCAATTCAATTCAATTTCAATTCAATTTATTCATTTGTAAACATAGGTACATTACAGATGGAACTACAAATTACATATAGCAACTCTATGTTTGGCCATTAACGGCGTACAAATAATATTTAAAACAATTTTTATACATTACAATGTTTTAATAAATCATTTATCTAATTAATATTATTATATTATAATTTATTCAGTCATCATTAATTAATTATTTTTATGAATGAATTCAGTCAAAATAAATAGATCGATAGACACAATGTAATGGTTCAACAAACAAATCGGATTTTTAATATCGGGTCACACTGTCCATTAGAAATTCATCTATGGAATAATAACATTTAGACAATAGAAGATCGGTTACCTCACTTTTAAATTTATTAATATTTTCAGACAATTTTATACTAGTAGGTAGTTTATTATAAATTTTAGGGGCCATACCTAGAAAACTTTTTGAGTAGAATGCAGTTTTATGAGGCTGCATACAAAGGTTATAATTGAGTCGTCTACTATGATGTGTTTCAAATAACTTATTTACTACTACTTACTACTAATTAATTAAGTCTTTATAACGAATTATTTATGCATAGTAATCAAATAAACAAAAGATTAGACTTTCCAGTCGCACTTAATATCGAAACAATTCATTCATTAATCGATATAGCTGAACTTAGTTCTTATTATTATAACAATAATGTAATATTCATATTGTAATCACACCTGACATGTTTACGTTTTTTTTAAATATACCTTTACCAACTGATGACAACTGATACACATGATGAGTCATACGTTACTTTCGCTCTAATTTAACCCACTTATTCATACATCGCTATAAGTGACGATAGATTACATTATGCTATACTGAATTCTCTAGATAAATGTAAGAAAATAAAAAGTAACTATTCTATATGTGAATTAACAAACCAGCCCAAGTTGTGAGTCTTAAGTGTTAACCAAGGTAAGATTTTCGTTACCCTCTGAAAGTAATGTCAAAATTTTATTTGGCGAAATTGATATTTGGCAAAAGCTACACTCAAAAATAAATAAATTAACTAAACGTTGTGATGATTATATTAACGAATATTCTATTCAAGGCATAGGAATTGTAAAACTAACAACTGAGAGTATTAGCTATTCTAAAACTTCAGTTATTGCCAACAAATTGCCAACAAATTATTATACTTTTACGATTAAATCTCCTCTAGACATAAGCTTCATAACATACCATACATAACAGCTGATGACTGTTGTAAAAAGGACATATTTAATAAAAGTTTGCAATATTTAACTCTATCTGTAAGTAAAAATAATTTACATTCATTAAAGAATGCTACACATCAAATGGATATAACTTAGAACGCGAGTTAAATAATTTAGAAAACTAGTCTCTTGTATTAAATATGGCCACTATTATTACGACATTTACGTATATTTTAATTGTATGTTTATTTTATATTTTGTGTATAAGGTTTACAGGTATATTAAAAATAAGAATTCTCCTAACTCTGGATGTTGTGTGCAAATATTTAAACAATGCTAAACAATAAGTCTATTAGATATAAGTCTAAAGCTTCAAATTCTTTAGAGATAACAAATATCTGTTCATCAGATGACGAAAAATTATCAGTACAGTCCTTGCCAAATCGGCAAAAAGACTACTTGTATATCAAATGTTCAATTCATTTTATTACTTTCTAATAAATCATTTTATGAAATAATTTTACTAATGAATATTATTCTAAAATCATCCTAATGTTATAGTGAAAAGCTATTGTAATCCTATATTTAAGATTAAATGTAAACTTCCTAAATATTAAATATTATTTATGAATTTCGATTAACTTCGCTTATATTAAAAGGTTAATGCAATGTCAAAGAGCTGTTACAACCCTTAATACAAAGCATTAAGGCATTAATCAGCAATCACCCCATGTAGTTAGGTTTTTTATATTGATTTAGCATTTTTATCTTTGCTTCATATTTTCTAACATTTGATTATGAGTTAGTTACGTTCTGGACGCCGCCGCGTATAGTCACACTACAAATTAATATTTGGGAAGTCCTTAATTTTGTAGTTTTGAGTTAATAAAAGTTAGTGGTGAACATTTAGTTTTTTTTTTAAACAGAGAAGGACGTATAACAGTACGTTAAATTACAATTTCCTAACACTCGCTGAAGATTGGTTGACTTCACACCCACCTCCCAGAGACCGCCAAAGTGAGGTGCATACGCAGAAATAAAATGGAACTTTATTCCATTATCGGCCAGACTTCCAAGTAAGTCGTTAGTACTTTTAAAGAATTATGAAAGCTCGTGGTACTCTCCTACAAATGAGGTACCATTGTCAGAAAAAATATCATTCGATTTTCCTCTTCGCGACCTACAAGCTCTAAGTGAACAGCCTTGGTGGTAAAGCAAATAAAAATTGCTAAATATACCTGGACTAGCCTATATCCGCGACCTTGGCGACTAGCGAAAGTCATCAGGCCAACGACTTCACCGGTGGTCTCAAAGGGATGGCCACCTGGAAGTAGGTGGTAATTATAATAAAAAAACCTCCCGTGGTAATTATAATAAAAAAACCTTTCATTCGATGACTTCGCGCACATTGATGATAATAAGCCTTCCCGATATTGCGACCTCCTATAGGCCTATAATTTTCCCTAATTGAAGATAATAATAACTGGGGACCAGCGTGCATCAACCTTTTATGCTCGAAATTAAGTACATAGAAATTTAGTAAAATGATGAGTGGACTCTAACAATAATGGGCGTTTTTTTATTATAAGAATAAACTGAATTATCGAGAATTCACACACTACACGCATTAAATTATTTTCATCTCAATAAACCTTAAACTTTATAAACCTTAAGCTTTATTAAGTGGTAATTTACATTTTTTAATTAATAACTCATACTCTGGAAATGATTCCCTCTGACACGTTAAAATGATTAAATTTAATGAATCTTTTAATTCATGGCTTGACATAAACTTACTGACTGGTGGTTGTTTTTAAAAAATTAATAAACCTCAGTACCGAGGCTACGGAACGGACAAGACGAGAATAATTAGAAAAACGCTTAAATTGAAAGAATTTATTTTCAATACTGTCCTGACTAACAGCTGCTAACGAAACGTCAGGTCGAGTTTTAGACAAGGGCTCCAGATACTTCACTTGAGAAGGCAAGGCAAGGAAGACAAGAGACAAGTGAAACACTCAATAAAGTACCACATAGCTCATCATCGTTTGCCCTCTTAGACACATATCTTGCCGAAGTAAACTATACTCTCAAGAATCTGAAATCGGATAGTGCTACAGGTTGTGACGACATTCCTATAAAATTTTTGAAGATGGCAGATAACATAGTTGTCCCCATTATTTACCTCTTTATCAATCTCTGTTTTAAACATGGTGTATTTTCATCAGATTTAAAGGAGTCAGTTATTACTCCTGTTTTCAAGAGTGGTGACAAATACGATGTCAATAATTATCGACCTATCTCAGTCATTACGGGTATTTCAAAAATTGTGTGAGTGTGAGTTGATAGTAAACAGAACTAGAAAAATTATGATGAGAGTTAAAATCAAAATATTGATTTGATCTTTCCTTACTATTAATGAGATTTTAAATAGCATTTTCGCAACTAAAGCGCATTCTATAATGTGAGGCGCGTATGTATTCGTTATAGGTGGTATTTCCGGTACTTTCATAGATATAATTTGGAATCGAGGGCTTATAGCCGAATAGTAATTCGTGTGGCGTAAAATTAGTAGTGCAATGAGGAGTAGTATTATAAGCTAGAATGGCGGTAAAGAGGTAGCAGTGCCAGTCATTTTGGTTTTCATTCACAAACGATTTTAAATACTCCTTTAGGGTGCTTACATAGAGAAGTAGGTTACCGGCGCCGACAACGCGCAGGTTTCACTCGTATAAAGAAAACAGGCAAATCTGTCCGTAGTGACAATCATGTCATCCACTTCATCGGACGATGATTATATTCTCATAGAAAATATTCATACAAAATGTAGAAAGAAAAAAACAATAAGTGTAGTATTAGAAATATTAACAGGAGAAGAAAATATATGGAGCATATTGTCAGTTATTTTAAAAGGACATTAAGTATTGAACTGCTGTCGTTTTTCGTGCGGTGTATAAGTAGCCGGTGTGCCAGGAGTTGGAGATGGGAGGAGGAAGGAGGGCAACACATCTGTTAATTTCTATACGGATATCTATGGGCGTCGTTAGTCATGAAAAAGGCTCCAACTGCTCGTTTGCCCCCTTATACCATAAAAAAAATCTATAAAGTAATATTATTTTCAAAACTTTTAGCATTATTTCATGTCTTAAGTATTTGTTCAAAATTTATTATTAATGGTGAAACACCTCTCACTCGTGCCGGCCCAAGTGCGGCTACAGGCATGCATGCATCATGGCACTACCTCTTACTGAAATATTATCATTTATTTGAAAAAAAAAACAAAGTTTGATGAATACAAGTCTTAGGTATACGAGGATGACACGAGATATATTGTCCTGCATTTTCATAATGCAATGGACACCCTGCAATGACTGCCATACCGGCAAATGCTTGAAGCCGTACGTGTCGCCGCCGGGAGTCGGTACGTACAGGTAAAAACCTGTTTCTTTATAAGTGAGCCCATAAGACATTATCATTGCAAATTACCGGCGCCGACTCGAGCAGGCTTAGTCGGCGCCAATTACCTGCTTCTCCATGTATTAGAGTGGCGTGAGAGCGTCCTAAGTCTCCATTTGTCTGCAGATGATAAGAAATAGTAAATAAGGGTTGAATTTTTAGTATTTCTGTTAATTGTTTAAATAAATCTGAGGTGAAGGATGTACCCAGAATCCTCTGAAACCTCTGTTAGAATAGTTTTGGGAAAACCGAATAGGGCTATAAAATGAACTAGATTTCGCGCGATATCGTCACTAGTTGCCGTGACCATCGGATAAGCGCTAGTAAATTTGGTAAGGTCATCCTGTAGCGTTGATATGAATTTAAATTGCTGAAAGCCCGCATCGGGCAAGTGACCGACGATGTCGAGAGCTAATCTCTCGAATGGCCTAGTACCTAGATGTAGAAGGGATTGGAGATTTATTTAATTTTCTACAAGGCTTATTAATTTAGCAAAGTTTATATTTTTTTAACAATATCTTTAATGTCAGAACGCATTCCTTGTTTCATTCATTCCTGTACATGCGTTGTGAACCAGGGTGACCAGTGATAGGTGATATTTTAGGCACTACTACTGGAGTTGGATAAATTAATTGATTGTGAAAAATATAGGAAATCATATTATAAATTTTAGTATAAGCTAGTTTAAAAAATGGATCAGAGAAATCTGATATAGCAAGATCTGTGACATTTGCACAGCTGATTAAGGTACTCCTAAGTTTGAGTAATAAATTGAGTAATTGATTGAGTAAATATCTTTAAAATGCGTCTCCTCATAAAGGTTTACAAGAAATAGTATTTTCGGGATATTGGAGAAGAGGAGCGGTAGTTAATTTTTCTTTTAGGAAGGCGAACGCGTGTTGTAGTTATATGTTCCAGTGTAACACCGCATCCTTGTTTAATAGAAATGTAAGTGACACCAATTTGTTACACGGCCTTCTCTGACTATCTTTTCAAAAAAAAAAAATGTTCGCCAGTAATCGTTCCTATTACACATGCGTTTGGTATTTTTATTTTACAGTATAAGGGGGTGAAATGATGATCAGTGAATGACGAATGTCCTTTGATTACTAGCGACTCATCCGCATATTTGTTATGCAGATTTATTGTCGTCTCCCACATTGAGCCACCAATACTCGATATAGAGTAAAAAATACTCGAAAATTAAAATGCGCAAGCGTAGCCGTCATTTTAATTTCCATTTCATGTAACCATGATGTAGGTACCTCACCGGCCTTATTTGATGGTTTGAGCCATATAAGAACATCATATCCTAATAGTTAACATAGTTTGTGACAAAACTAATAACAAACTTCTTGTTAATTTGTAGTTTGTTTCTCCAAATATGGATGAGTACTTTGATTTCAGTAACGAAGTATTCGATGTGCATCAACTTATCTCAATTAATATCGGTAATAGTCTCAGTTTAACATAGAATTTGAATCTATAAGTAATAGAATTACATTTTACTTAATGACTTGTTGTCACCCATCACGTTCGGAACGAGCCAGACAGTAGAGAGCAGATGACGGGCAATCCCGCAGTCGACGGATGGGAGTGCGGCGGAGGCGCTACGCACAGCCTATGCCACCTCCATAACAAGGAGGTCAGGTCAGGCTGGGAACCTGGCCTTATTGCATGGCCCCGAAATCGGAGGGGGCTGATGTTAGTTGTCGCGTTATACCTCCTATAGGCAGACTTCAGTCCCTATGAAGGACTGGAAAGCCGCCGAGGTGCCCTGTTGCTGACAGATCAGGGGCACCTCAATATAAGCGGGTGACGGCACCTGTCGGGTTTTAGTGGGTATTCGGCTTAGCCGCGAGTTCCACACATCCATCGGATCTCACGCAAGACCGGTGGTAGTGCGTAAAGCATTTCCCCGCAAAAAAAAACCATCACATTAACGACGTTGATCATAGGTTGAATAGAAATACTTGTAACGGAGAATACCAGCAGTTAAACATGCGAATAAACTAAGGCTATGTAAACTTTTGCCTTCATCTCATCCACTCATAGGTCTTCAGGTAGTATGGATCCCAGTATAATTTTCATTTTGTAATAAATGTCAAATTAAGGACAAAATGCAAATAACTTAATTGAAGTTGACGATTAAATGTTATACCTGTTTATACCGTCGATTGTCATAATTACCAGTAGGTGAACCATCACTACCAACGCCATTTGCCCGACGAGCGTGCGTGAGTTTAGTTGTTTACAATGTATAATACGATGCGGACACTTTTATTGTTTTTTATTTGTGAGTATTATTTTTTAGTCAAACATATTAAATAACTATGTGATCCGGTAAATGAAAAATATATAGTTTCCTTCTCTATTTTTAACATTTCATTGGTAATATGAGAAAAAATATTATAAATTTATAATCTTTACCATGTTTTGTACTAAGGCATATCGCCTTGCGTTATGGGACAAATATAACCGGGTGGGCCAAGAGAAGCTTAAAAGAAGATTGCTATGACACAATTCAAGTATATTTTAAAATTCTCTTTTTTGTGCCAGTTTGTTAAAAATAAAGTATCACGAAAAAAACTGTAGTGCTTTCAAATAGATTAATATTATATTATCTCTTTTCCAGTATATTCGCCAACTTGGACTGCTGCCCTTGAAACTACAACCAGCCTGTCTCCGTAAGTATTTACACACGTAAAGGCTTAACTCTCACCCGTGAAAGTAAATAAGATAATGACGAATATACTTCTTCACGAGTAGAATACACAATAAGTAAAATGATAGTTATTTAATATTAATAATTTAATATTCATTCGTTTCTTTCTTTTTTATCTTCATCTTAAATCAATTTTCAATTGCAAAAAAATACGTACATTATTAAGATTCTGCTTTTTTCTGTATCCAATACACTATTCTGTTTAGTCATTTTTATATCGTAGTCACTAATATAAAGTAAGACTGGCCGATAGTATCTAGTTTTCCTGTTGACATACAACGTTATTATCTACATATAAAATTGTACGGTATTGAATCATTGACATCTGTGAATCAGAATCTTGTTACTTATATTCAAGGTCATTTTATTAAAATCGATGATATATTATAACAAAATCTGCTCCGATGTTTCATATATTTAATTGGAAGTATTAAATTTCCGATAAGTTATTAGACTTCTATGCACTATAACAATCATGATATATAACCAACATATTATAGTTTATTTAATATAATTAGACATTTATTAAATATTAAATCAAGTCCCTCTACGTCGTACAACTAGCAAGTAAGTGCACGACTGAGACAGACGTGACGATTGACTTTTGCTGCAAGAGAGCAATGCCACTCACATCGCTCAAGGTAGTAAGTATAATTAAAAAATACTGTTTTTAGAACTGGCGTGTCAGAGAAATGTGAGTCTCCGCCGTCTCCCGAGCACGGGACATATGAGGTACTGGGTAACGGAACCAGCTCTGGACTAGCGTCAGGACCAGTTGCATTTAAGTACTCATGTAACCCCGGGTATCAGCTCGACACGGTTTACAATGTCGTCGTCTGCTATAAAGGCGTGTGGTATGATGAACGTCCTAAGTGCAAACGTAAGTTTTCATTTACAGAATACATAAATTCTTTAGAAATCTAATTTAATTCATCAACAAGGTTCTTACAAAGCCTACACTTAAATTTTAGGTTAACCTAAGACTTAATTTTTAGGGTTCCGTACCCAAAGGACAAAACGATACCGTATTATTATTACTCCTCTATCCGTTTGTGTTATCCATCATGCTGTAGAATTCTGTTAAGGTTAAAATTTATTGAAAAACAATATCTGTTTTTATTTAATCTGTCATTCGCCGTAATAATGTCCTCCCAGCCGATTTCGGCTACGGCGGCCGTCTCTACAGAGACGAGCCAGATGCGCAGGACATATTATAGTACACAAGTGTGCGCGCAGACACAAGTGCACTCTCTATTCCCTCATTCTCATATTCCGATGGGACGGCAATCCGACACGACCGGTGAGAAATCAGGCGCAGGACCGACGGCTTAAGGTGCTCTCCGAGGCACGGGGGTGTACCACCGCCAACTTCCTGCCTCCGGACTGTTATTAGAAATTGAAAAATCCCAATATCAATTTTTGGTCCGACCCGGGATTCGAACCCAGGACCTCACTCACGTCTGTGGTTGAAAATGCTTACCACTAGACCACGAGGCAGTATTAGGAACTGAAACGTGCATAGGGTAGCAATTTAATATTCTAGCAACTAGGTAATTCATAGTTTCTGTCAGTGTCATTCTATTATTTTGACCTGTTTAATTTCTAAATACCATTAAGAAGCGTGATGACTAGCAGTTGGACTAGAACTGCCACAAGTGCTGCTTTCATATTATGTGTGCAGCATGGTGATATATAAAATTGTGCTTATAAAAAATTTCAGGATTCTGTCACTTGGAACATCACCCGGAAGTGGAATATCAGTGTCTATATGGTGACTATAAAGAGCAGGTTCATATTTTATCTAATTAAAATAGTTTACCTATTTCATTATAATTAAATTATCATTATATCAATACGTGAAGCAAAAACTTTAGGAACATTTTTACGAAAATTGCGTTGATGAAGGAGTTTGAAATTTGGTACACTTAGTTTACGTGTAAAAGTGCAGAAGGCTAATATTTTTCAATAATAATGTTTATAAAATGCTTTAATTTAATAAATATAACTGTACATACACTACCTGAATTTGACACATTGATATAATTATAAGATACACGTATTTATTGATGAAGTTTCTATGTCTTTTGCAAGTGTTGAATATTCTAAATAAATTGTTTACCTTAGTAACAATATCATAACATGTCATATGATATCTAATTTTTTATTACAAAATAGTTTCCCTTATATCAAATATCGATCTTCGCGGGTCCACTAGTAATAATATATATCTCATTCAGGGTAAAAGAGGTCATAGAGAATGTAAAGAGGAGGAGCCTGAAGGAACTGTCGTTCGACCCAATTGCAAAAGTCCAAACTTCTACTCACCAGTCCCGTTGAAATTAATGAGATGTGTGGAAGGTGTTTGGGACTATACTCCCATCTGTACTCCAGGTACGTACGGAGTTTTACATTCACATGATTGACACCACGACAAGGTGGCAGCATCTTCGAAGGGGGCTTTGTATTGTATCGCGAGGTGTGTTCTTGGACAAAGGTGAGTCCGTCAGTTTTACCCATCCGATCCTACAATTCCTGTATTATTTCTCTTTTCCTTTTATCTAAGCGGCGTCACTATACCAAGTCAACTTTAAACATAGCTGATTTAAGAAAAGAAGATGACCTCAATAAAAACTAACTCATGTATATGCTATAGATGAATTAAGATACTGGAAAACATGATTTCTTATTTTAATATTTGTTAAGAACGTATAAGTTTTGGTTCTGGCTTTATTTTATAATAATATTTTCATATTTGTTGATTATGAGATACTAAAATATAATGATTATGGTTAAGAAAAAAATATTATGTCTTTTACAGAGTGTGGAAGAATGCCTTCCATTAACACATCGCTAATACTCGATGGCGCTTACAGCAACCCACTTGAGAACAATTTACCATGGCATGCGATGATATATAAAACAACAGAAAAGCCGTATATTTTAAAATGCGGTGGTTCCCTGATCACCAATTCAGTTATTATTTCCGGTAAGATAGTACAACTTTTTTGGCTTCAATGTATTAAAGTAATCCTTTTATTTATTTAAAAGAGATTGCGAATATATATAACGATAACGAAGAACGAAGAACGATAAAGGACATCGGCATCCTTCAAACATTGGATTATCCCATTGTAAATTGTGGTGTCTAAAAATGAAAAAAATGTTGTTTGATTCTCTGTTAATATTAATATCGTACTACGTTTATAGAGATCTTACGATAAATATTTATGAAAATTTTGGCTGATCGTCATGTTAAAACCATCGTAAAGTAGTAAATTTCATTGCGCTTCGTCGCATTCTTATCTATGTTTACAATATATATTTTTATTTTTATGCTATATTCATTACTAGGTACTTATTTTTTAACTGTAACAAATCCATTAAGTGCTTATACAAACCTATAGCTTTTTCTTTATTTTTCATCCAAATATGCTAGGTTTTAGCCCAAATAATAATTGAAAAAGTTTCAAGTCCCCATATTATCATTATAAATATTCCTATCATTAAAGATTATTAAATTTTGAAAAGTATTATACATATTTACTTTTTTTTTATTTACAACAAATAAAAACGATACATAGGTACAATTATTTACTCAATTTAATAATGAATATAATACTCTCGGATATTAATCGAGATTAGAAGGCGAAGAAGAAATTAAAATATGAAAAAGGGCCAACATAATCAAATAACTTTACATTTAAAATGCTTTTATTTTCTCTACTTTTTAAAGTCTTTGTAATAGATTGTAAAAATGCAGATAATTGATTATTTTGGTTTATTATAATATAAGTTCTTTTAAACTTAGATTTTGTTAAGATTAGATTTTGCCATTGTTTTTTGTGCTTTAATATAAAATAATAGTATACTATCATTTTTTACCACTCAGAACTTTATGCATTATTATATGATTCAACCAGGAATGATATTGAAAGTGTTTATTACTTACCTTTAAGTATAAATTTTGCTCAGGGAGCCTTTCTTACAAGCAAAATGAATAATTATTTTCTCACCAATTTATTTATAATCTATATTTTAGCTGCACGCTGTTTCTGGTCGCATATTAAAAAGAAATTACCAGCTACTCAATTTGCCGTAGCAATGGGAAAACTATATCGTGATTGGGATAACCCCAAAGACAATGAAGCTCAGAAATCGGATGTAAGTAAAATTGTATTTTCAAACACAAGTGTACTGCCTGTATACAAACAAAATTTTAAAGATTCTTGCCCAACACTCTGACCCGTACATCATGGCTGGTCTAACCGCAGTTCTATAAACTTGGCCTTATGGATCCCTTGGCTTTATGGCTAACTTGGCCTTATGGAGTTATTTGATTCTATGATAGAACATAACTTCATGTGTTTAAATAACGGTGATCCAACGAGAATTCGTCTAGCAAACGGCTCGCTACAGCAATCCGCGCCTGATATTTCCTTTGTGTCGACTGACCTAGCTACATTATTCTCTTGGAAGGTTAGTAATGAATCGCTCGGAAGCGATCACCTCATAATTATATTATCGATTTCATTGAGTATTGATAGAACTATTTAAAAAAAAAGAAATTTTAAAAATTCTGATTGGGAATCATACAAAACATATATCAATTTTTCATTGTCTTCATGCAATATACCTTCTGACCCCCAAAATTTTTATGACATGTTCGAGCATACCATACAAACATCGGCTGATATATTTATCCCGTACAAAATCATTCCACAACATTTGAATAGTAAATTTACTCCGAAAGCTTACTGGGATGCTCAATTATCTAGGGCGGTAGCCGAGCGTCGACTTTTTTTTTTTTTTTTTTTTGACGCAGGGAAACTGCTTTTAGGCACCGGCCAACCGGCTCTGGGTGAGCCGGAAGGGTGTGTCGGACTCGGCACGGGGCCCCTACCGACAAAAACTAAAAACCACTGCGAGAGCCTTCGGCCGCTATGTTGGAGTACCCCGGATCTATCAGCAACAGGGCACTCCAGCGAGCCGAGCGTCGACTTGCTTTAGCCAACCTTAGATATTGTCCTTCCTTAGAAAACCTTGAAATACTACAAAACAAAATAAGAGAAGTTCAAAAAATGATTAGAAGGCAAAATGCAAGTCATGGCAGGGTTTCTGTAGTTCCATAGACACAACTACATCTTCGTCAGATATGTGGCACAAAATGAAATGGGAAAAGGGTCACCGCTCGAATAATAAACAATGTTTCGATATACACAAGGCTGAGCAACTTCTTCATGACATCACCCCTGATTTTGTATGTCCGCCTCATCCACACTTTATATCTTCTAACAATGTACTGGAATCCGCCATAACTGTACATGAAATTGAAAATTCTATTAAAAAATTTGATTCAGCGCCAGGCTGTGATGGGATTTCCTTTTCAATGTTAAATCATCTCTTTTTAATAGGTTAACAAATGCTAGTAACGTTATTTAATATATTTCTAAATATAGGGTACGTCCCTTTACAGTGGCGACAAGTTAAAATAATACCTATTCCCAAACCTGGCACAACATCCAACTCAGTGTCTACATTCCGACCCATTGCATTAATTTCTTGTATTTGTAAAATTTTTCATTCCATACTAAATAAGAGACTAGACGGGTATTTGGAGAAGAGTGGTATGTTTCCCGAGAATATGATAGGTTTTCGGAAAGATCGATCAGGTTTTGACAACCTAGATAGGTAGGTAGGATAAGATAGGCTTTTCAAATAATTATATGACTGCGGCATGTTTCATAGACATAGAAAGCGCATATAATAACGTTGAGCTTACCTGCTTATTATCCATTCTAGATAGACTTGGCGTGGATTCGAAGATATGTTTATACCTTTGGTATTATTTATCTAATAGAAGGTTAAATATGGATGTAGGGGGACGTACTTTATTTAGGTATACGGGTCGTGGTCTCGCTCAGGGCCCCTATCGCCTCTCCTTTTTAACGCGGCTACTATTGACATTTGTAAAAAAATTACAAACGTGCACTTATCACAATACGCTGACGATTTTATTTTATAATATATTACAAACAAAAATTTGAACGTTGCTGTTAGAGATCTCGAAATTGCCTGCAATAAACTTAATTTTCTATTAGGTAATCTAGGATTAAGTATTTCTTCCAATAAAAGTCAATTTTGTATTTTTCAAAAAGGAGCCCGCAGGCGGCACATAGACCTTAGAATTAACAATAACTCTTTATCGCCAGTGAATCATGTAAAATATTTAGGCTTGTGGTTGGATAGTTCTCTGCGATGGGGAAAACATATAAAAGAAATTATCGAAAAAGTTACTAAATTTATTAATCTACTCAAAGTTTTAGCAGGGCCAGGGTGGGGAGTACATTATAAACATTTGAGACGGTTATATATTTCTATTATACGTAGTAGGATTGATTATGCCTCTTTCTTATATGCCAGTAGCTGCAATTCAAATCTGATCAAGATAGATAGAATACAAAGCCAGGCATTACGCGTCATAGGGGGCTACATTCGTAGTACTCCAATTCATGTGATGGAGTCTGAACTTTGCCTACCTCCCCTTCAATTTCGTAGAAGATTTCTTGCAAGAAAATTCTGGTTAAAATCGAAATCCATTAACAATAATAGAACTATTAGCGTGCTCGATGAGCTAAGTTCCCTTTGTCGTACACCCTACTGGCGAAATAAGAAACTTCCTCTATTAATTCAAACAAAAAATTCTTTAAATTTGATAGATGTTGAATCTAGTGATCAGCTTGAATGTTATTCATTAAATACTTGGGTAAGCAATATTGACTTAAATAATATAATTTTCGCTTCGATTCTACTTGTGGATCGCGCAAAATATTCATTTAATACTTCTACCCTTAATTCTATATGTTCACGCTATATTAATGAACAGTATAGCAATGTTTATAAAATCTTTACCGATGCCTCTAAAAATAACTCCATTGGAGGTTCCGCGTTTCTAGGTCCACACCTGGGATTTAATGCGTGACTTAAAATCGACTGCGATACATCCATCATGCACTTAGAATTGATGGCTATAGCGGAAGCGCTAGCATACATCAACTCTATTTCTTTTCATAGTTTTGTCATTTTGACAGACTCCAAAAGCTCCTTGCACCACTTGGCTCGTTGTACTTCTTCCGTGAGAGGTATACCGATTGCATACCGGATTATACAGTTGATCTTGGAACTACAAAGCCGTAATAAAAAAGTATATTTCCAGTGGATTCCCTCCCACATAGGTTTAAAAGGAAATGAGGAAGTGGACGTATTAGCAAAACAGGCTATCGACGATGGGATTCCTACGCCCACGTTGCCCCTTTATTCAGGCATGATGAAGTATGTTATGTAGTGAAGTTGTGTAGGGATATGTGGCAGGAATACTTCAACATACGATCACTCGAGATAGGAGTATGGTACAGAACTATCCAACCGCAAATACCTAAGGTACCATGGTTTGACAATTCACTGTTGGATAGAGAAAATCTTAAGATTATACTTAGGCTACGCTCGGGACACATTCCATCAAACAAATTTTCATTTTTAATGAAAAGAACACCAACACCGAACTGCTCCCAGTGTGGAATTATTGATGTGCAACATGTTATAATGGAATGTGTCCGGAATGAATCATTCAGGCTGGCGCATATGAACAAGGCAAGAAATAACCATATTGGTCTGCTTAATTCTATTCTTACAAACCCATCGGCAGAAGAAATTAAAATTATAATTAAACTTTATATGTTAAGCTTAATTACCGTGTAATCAATGTTTTGTGATTTTTGTTAAGTTATTTTGTATTTTATATTGTGTACTTATAGGACGATGTGGTCGCTCAGCGACAAAGTCCTTTCATTTAAATAAAAAATAAAAAAAAAAAATTTGCCCCCTTGGGAGTTAGGGGGGTCCAGTGGGGATCGATCCCAAAAATGATCCCCAGTTCATGTCCGCCAAAAATAAGTGGTTTTTAGACGATTTTATATTTTGACCCTTAGGGGTCAACATATTATGGTATATGGTGATTAGAATAACCCAAAAGACGCTGAAGCTTTGAAATCGGATGTAAGTAAAATGGTATTTTCAAACGCAACGGTACTGCCTATATGCAAACAAAATTTTAAAGATTCTTGTTATAAATTACTAGAAATTCGTAAAAATGGTTCACGGATTCAAGTTTATCTAATATATAATATGCTATACATGTATAGAAACAGTTTACCATTTAAAACTACTCTGTCTGTTTTTAGATAAGGGAAATAATAATACCAACACAATTTCAAGGGGTAGCTACCAACTTTCAGGATGATATTGCTCTGGTGATCGTGAACAGTTCATTTCAATTTTCAATGTATATACGGCCAGTATGTTTGGATTTCGATTACGATTTTGATCATCATCAATTGCAAAGCGGACAATTGGGAAAGGTTTGTACAAATGGTTACACATATGTTATCTTGACTAAATATAATCTACCTGCGACTCGAGGGCTTAGATTGGGCTTCACCTTATAAATACATGTTTCGCCATTAAACTAAAGTTTAACTTATATTTAACCTGGCCAAACTTTCATCTATTTAGTTTCTTTTTAAATAATCTGTGACAAAAAAGAATAACGGCATGGAAGTTCGTCAAACCGCATTGTGCAAGCGCACACGTGGACAATGGATGAGACTTTATAGACTGCCATATAATGCAACGTATAAAAGTTCTAATTATTGTTTCTAGCGAACTTGCATAGTACAAACTTTCAACCCCAATCTTTGCTCCTCTAAAAGCACAAAACTAAACTAGCAATGTCTGTGTGTAACAATTTTAGACCACATTATTTGTATAGGTTCTACCTAGTTACTTTACATAGATAAAATATCTTTTTACAGCTCACTAAATGGGCATCAAAAGACGACAACAAAACCAATTCTCCAGCTCTTGAAGTATCTGTCATGGAGTACTTCGAGCCCGCCAAATGTATAGCACAGACTCCAAAGTTTTTTGGAGAAATGGTCACCAGAGATAAATTTTGCACAAGGCTGGTTAGTGGTGAGTAGTGGTGAAATGGCGATTGAGATCGCCGTGACAAATCACGAAATCATGCTATTCATAAACAGCGATTGCTGTAGTAAATGCTCTTTGTGCAAGCAATGATTGAATCACTACATGCTCATAGCGATCGGTCACTGTTATTACGGGTTTGCTGTGATCGCTGGTAGCGCCCGCTTGTTTTTCACAGCGATGACAATCGCTGTCTTACCAAAAATGCTGCAGCTCATTGTTCTAT
>LUGF01022642.1:10785-27505 GCA_001625245.1 Calycopis cecrops | reverse complement strand
ATGAAAAAAATTGACAATATGTATTAGCTTTTTCTTGATTTTTATATGTAATAAAAAAAAATTCGCACAAGTGCACTTGCAGCTTTATTCCAGGGGTGGTGCGATATATATATATATAAAGTATTAAAAAATAAAAATATAAGATAAATAATTTCGAAGAAAATTCTAAGAAGCGCAAAAGGAATAAAATCCCCTATTATATAGCGATTGAATTGATGAACATACTTCTTTTTTATAGTATGTCCCTATGACAAACTAACAATACGAGCCATGTATTGACAACCGACGCCCATTTTCTTCCGCATATGCAGTCGCATTCCCCTCCTTCACCCCATTCCACCAATAAGCCACCAGCCACCACCATGAAACGCGACACCGCAGCCATGCATTAGAAGGCGCTATCATGTGTGCAAAATGCAATACACCATGTCTGCTATACTCTACTCATTTAAAATAGCAAAAGGGGGCAAACGAGTAGTTGAGCATTTAGAAAATTTACATTGATTAAAAGGGGGCCAACGAGTAGTCGGGCTCTTAAAACACTTCAACATTTCTATGATTTACTAATCGAAAAAGTAATAAGTCTTTAAATTACCAAAACACTATAAATAATAAATAAATGAAAAAAACGTTATGAAATTCCTCCCAAAATGGCGGTTAGTGACAAGCTTCATACCGTAGACAGAGAATACAATTGTAAACAGAGAATAAATAATAATAAATAAATAAATAAATATCTGTGGACTTTACACACCACATTAGTCTCGCCCCGTGCTAAGAACCATAAGGGTACGGTACGGGTACTAGACAACTGAATATATGTAATATGTTTTATAAATTTAAACAAATTTTATATATTTAAGATTTATAGAAATACATATAATACATATATAAACATCCATGACCTAGGCGGGATTCGAAGCCGCGACCCCTGGCGCAACATGCTCCACTTAGGAGGAGTAGTTGATTGATCGCGCACATGCGCTGACGTGCAGTTCGTTGTAAATTCGGTCATATTTTATTATTTAACAAAATAATTCTAGTTTAATGATATAGCTGAGTGAGCGATATGTAAACATTATGTGATGTGTTTATGATCTTATGACTATATAAATTAACAATAAGTGTGTTGAGTGATATATAATCATCAGTATGGACGCCAGTCCCTTCAACCGAAGTGGCAGGACCCCACGCACACCCCCTCAAACCCCTGTGCCCCCTCCGGTGTGTCATCAAGAGGAAGATCCCAATACAATAGAACTGATTTCAACTCCTGAAATCCAGAACTGGCTGACGTCAATTGAAAATTGTCTGCATGAAGTGTGCTCTATCGCAACAGAGGGAAAATTAAACTCAGACCAAAAACTGTGAATAAACGGGCTTTGCCGTAAAGTAGCTCATGGCACTTCGCAGATGGCAGTGCAATATCAATCACTTAAAGTGAAAATTGTTCAAGCCCACTCTACCATCCAGACCATGACTCAGAAAATGCAGGACCAAACGGAAATAGCCCAACAACTACACGACCTAAAAAGTACTGTGAACCAGTCCATTAAATCAGCTCCTTGTCCTAAGAGTCTATCCTTCGCCGACATGGTGAGAAAGAATGGTAAAGACTTTATACAGCCCTTAAACATCAGCTCACTTGCTATATATCCTAGTGATAAGCAAAAGTCAAGCGAGGAGACAAAAACTCTGGTCCAAAAAATTATAAACCCCGAGCAGATGAAATTACATGTTAGAGGCCTGCGTAAAACGAGAAATGGTGGGGTCATCATCAGCACCGACACCAAAGATGACATAGAAAAGCTGAAAAAATCGGCGCAGCTGTCTACGAGCCTCATACGTGTAATGTGCAGTAGGCTGGGATAATATATCGAACAAAATCATTATGCAATTTAGACGTATAATAATCCCTCCACTGACATACATTTTTCAAAAGTGTTTGACTTTAGGACTTTTCCCGAAGTGTCTGAAAAAAGCCGTTGTTATCCCTATTTATAAATCTGGATGTAAAATTGACTTCACGAATTATAGGCCAATTTCCTTACTGTCTTCCTTTTCTAAGATTTTAGAAAAAATTATAAATAAAAGGCTAGTAAATTACCTGGAGAAAAGGTCTATATTATCGAAAACGCAGTTTGGTTTTAGACCTAAATTATCAACTTCTGACGCCGTACATCATCTAACAGAGTATCTTGTGCAAGAACTGGATAAAGGTAACCATACCATAGGAGTGTTCCTGGATCTTGCAAAGGCATTTGATACTATCTCTATCCCCATTCTATTGCGTAAGCTAGAGAACATAGGCATAAGGGGCAACCAGTTAAAACTATTCACCAGTTACTTAGAAGAGCGAACTCAATGTGTAAGAATAGGTAGTGTTGTTAGTGCTGAGCAGGAAACCACTTCCTTCGGTATTCCTCAAGGAAGTATTATAGGACCAACTCTGTTTTTGATTTACATAAATGACCTTTGCAGTTTGAAGCTAGACAATGGCACAATTATCTCATACGCTGACGACACTGCCATTCTTTTCTCATCAAATTCAAAATCAGAATTGTACGAGCATGCGCAACGGGGATTCAATGTTGTAAACAATTGGCTTCGACAACACTTACTAACATTAAATACGGATAAAACTAACTTTATAAGATTTTCGATGCGTAAACGAAATACATCAGATTCAAATTCAAAATTGCTTGCTCATTGTTGTAAAGACCCAGCTAATAATAAATGTGCATGTCCAGAAATAAAAAGCACAAATAAAATTAAATACTTAGGCATTTTGATAGATAAAAACCTTACATTTAAAGAACATATCGGGGCTTTATGTAATAGAATTAGAAAGTTGATTTTTGTGTTTAAAAAACTGCGCCATATTGCTAACTTTAACCTTATTAGGCAAGTTTATTTCGCTTTATGCCAATCATTAATAACTTACTGTATCTCATCATGGGGTGGTGCAGCTAAAACGCTGCTATTATCCGTCGAGAGAGCACAAAGAGCAAATCTCAAGGTGGCTACTGGTCGCCCTTTCCTGTTCTCTACTAACCTTCTTTATAAATCATGTAAAGTCGTAACAGTCCGACAGCTTTTTATACTACATATAGTGTTAAAACAGCATGCAGCTTTGTCCGACCACACTCAACCTACTAACAAGAGAAGAAGAAATAGAGTATGCTCCCAAAGTCTTGCCATAAAACATACTTTTGCAACAAAATTTTACATATCTGTACAACAGACTAAATGCACTGTTGGATATTTATCGGCTCACCCACATAATGTGTAAAAAAACTCTCCAGATGTCCCTACAAAGTATGTCTTATGAAGATACAGAGAATTTATTAATTAGGTTAGATTAGACTTTACATAATATAATACTCCCTTTCAAAGTTTGTTTTTTTAAGTTAAGTTTGTTATATAAATGATAAAATATGATAGTTATAGAAAATGGAGTAGCTCTTTTAGCATGAAACACAGGATTTCCTAGTTCAGGCACCCATGTTATTATTAATACCTAATTTAAGAAAATATTGTAAACATAGTCTATAATCTTCGTATGTAAACTTTTGAAATAAACATTATTATTGTTATTATTATTTATTACTTATCCGAGCCCTGTAACACTGCGCCAGCCTGGTCGTGAATACCATTGTATTCTCTGTCTACGCTTCATACATATCCATATGTATTATGAAGCTTGTCGCTATCCGCCATTTTGGAATGTCAAAACCCCGCCTTAATAATGTCCCTGATATTTCGTTTTATCTTTGCAATTGAAATTTTCACATTTGAGACACACAAATGTTGTAATATCTTATTTAAGTTTATTAAATTAACGGTCAAATAAACAAATTCGATGACAGCTTTTTCGACAAATTTTTTTACAACTTTAAGCAAACTAATTATAACAGATGAAACCAGAAAATTACTTCGTGAAACGACAGTTTCGACTCAATTTCAAAGGCTGTTTTAAACTTTACATGATCAAAATACATCCGTGTTAGCTATTATTTTGAAATATTAGTTACTTTTACATCTTACAATGTTCAATGCTTACAAACAATTGAACACAATAAAAAAAATACAGGCACAATCGAAGCGCGCGAAAACACTGGTGGGGGGCACAAAACCAGGGCAGTAAAACAGCTGAAAGTGACTGTGGTCCGCGCGTGTTTCGAGTCCGCAGTCGGTCGGCATCTGCTAACCGACTCGGGCCAGATCTCAAAAACTCAAAAGTAACTGCATACCTTATAAAGCAGTCTTTCCCAAAGTGGGCGATAACGACCCCTTGTGGGCGCCAGATGCTCAGAGGCGGGCGGTAAGAAACCAGAAATGACATAATGGTCTTTGAATATCAAGGTCTAATAACTAATAAAGGGGCGATATGAAGTGTGTTATAAAGATTCTGAAGAGAAAAAGATTAATCGCCGACATAACCGTCGCGTCAACGAAGGCAACATATGATCATCATCATTGTAATTATCGTTAATTAAAAAAAAAACCTGCACGGTCGTGCCGGCATATAGTGTGGCACTACCTCTTACTGTATATTATATAATTCCTTATATTTTTTATGTCTTTATCTCCTGTACTAAATCTGTCCATCCGTCCCGTGGGCCACAGCTATAAGATCATAATAAAGGCTTAGCAGAAAATAAATGGTGACATATCAAAAAAAAAATTATAAATAAGTAAATATTTTTTTCACTCAGTACTTTAAACGTCATTCATTGAGCCAGGTGAAATGTTAACGCGCTCGGGTTGTAAGGTATTCTACATAATTCAAAGATCATTACTAAAACGAACATAACTTTTTTTTAATTTACTATTATATAAACAATACTTAACTAAAGGAGTATCGTACTTATACGTTACAACAAATTTTGGTATATTATATACAAAAGAGGGCTTCGAAATAGCCGCAGTGAGCCTGTCGACACTTTCGTTGGGATTTGGGAATCTTCTCACTCGCTCTAGACTACTTCTGGCGGCAGTTGGAGCGGAGAGCATGTGATGACCTAGTGGCTTTGAAATAGCTGCAGTGAGCCTGTCGACACTTGCTATGGGATTGGGTGGAAAAAATCTTCTCTCTCGCTCTGTCGCAATTTTATGCACATTTTTCGCGTGTCTAACGCTCCTTTGCATTGCCGCCAAGATTTAAAAGATTTGAATTGAAGTTGATATATTGTAGTAGCAGTAGACTTGCGGCTAGTAGCTTAGGTAAGGTATTCTACATAATTCAAAAGTCATTACTAACACGAACATTTCTTTACTTCACTATTATATAAACAATACTTTACTAAAGGAATATCGTAAATTCTTTTCTTCGGCTTCGAAATAGCCGCAGTGAGCCTGTCGACACTTGCGGTGGGATTGTGTGGAAAAAGTCTTCTCTCTCGCTCTGTTGCAATTGTATCCACATGTTTCGCGTGTCTAACGCTTTTTTGTATTGCCGTCAAACTGTCAGTTTTGGGGAACCGTCGGTCGAGGCTGTTCGATATCTCCCCCACCTCCATCAAAGAAGTATCCACGATTTCCGCGCCATCCAGAATCATACCAACGTTCAACTTTAAATTTGTAGATCCATCCCTAAAAATGAGGTAGATAGTAGCTTGATCCAAAATTTTCAAGGAAAAGTTTTCGTTTATTTTAAGAGCTTTCATTTTTATTTGGAACGATTCGTATTTCGGAAAAATTTTTTTGAATTGCTCTTTGATCAATAGGTCATACTCTACAGCGAGCATATCTTCGTTTGCCGGCTTATGGATCTCTTCATTTAGTATCAAATCACTAGTTTCATATGGCAAGTTGTCCAGATCTTCATACGAAAGTTGTTCATCCATCAGTTCTTGTAACTCCGGAGGATCGTTCAATTTATGCCATTTCCAGTGCGTGAAGGGGCCTACACTTCTGTCCAGCAAAACTCCTTCCGTTTGATTATACTTGAGCCTAAAATATAATGACAATATATAATACGTGCCATGGAAATTCAAAAATCCAACTTAACAATCATTTTTTCAATGCCTTATGTACTGAATATGATAAATAATAAATAGATAGACGTTTATCATTTTCAACAACGCTGTCAGCTTTTAGGGTTCCACAGCTAAATGGCAAAAACGAAACCCTTATAGATTTGTCTTCCGTCCGTCTTGGCCGGTGACCAAAAATTAACCCTGTATAAAATGTTGTCTTCATAAATTGATTACCTACTGATGAAGTTTTTAATCTACGACTATCTATTTCCATTATTTTACATACTTTAGTTGCATTTTATATTTATACTAGCTGTGCCCCGCGGTTCACCCGTGTAAATTTCGATCCCGTGGAATATAGAAAATTATCCGGGATATATATTTCGGGATATAAACTATCCTATGTGTTAGTTAATCCAAGTCATTTGGTAAGAGGTAGTGCCACACTGCATGCTTGCATGCAGTCGAATTGGGCCGGCACGACCGGGGAGGTACCTCTCGCTTACACGAGACTGGCGTAAAGTGACAGCTGTGCTGTCGCGTTTCGTGCGGTGTGTAAGTAGCAGGTGGCCCATGGAGGTGGGAGGAGAAAGGAGGGCAGCGCATCTGTATAGCCTCTATGCGGATGTTTGTGGACGTCGGTAGTCATGAAAATGGCTCCGGCTGCTCGTTTGCCCTCCTATAGCATAAAAAAAAAGTTACATTCTGTGTGTGCGCCAAATTTCATGAAAATCTGTTCAGCCGTTTTTGCGTGAACGAGTAAGAAACAAACAAACATACAAACTATTGCATTTATAACATTAGTAGTAAGTACACATACTACATACTACATATATGATCGGGCCACGCGTTGTTGTGACAATAAAAATAATCATGACAATCGAAAAATACTTTAGCCTATGTGGATCACTATGAGTGTCGGTAGTCATGGACATATTATATATATACACACATAATATATACATTAAGAATAATAAATAAATAAATAAATAAATGAATGAATGAATCAATCAATCAATCACTCAATAAACAAATAAATCATCATCATCATCATCAGCCTATTGCAGCCTACTGTTGGACATAGTCCTCTTCCATAGCAAGCCACTGGCCTCGATCTTCGGCTAACCTTTCCTACTTCCTGCCCACAGCTTTGCGTGTGTCGTCACTCCATCTAGTCACAGGGCATCCTACATTACGTTTGCCAGTACGCGGTCTCCACTCTTGAACCTGTCGACCCCAACAATCATCGGTTCTGCGGCAGATATAATCGGCCCACTGCCACTTCAGCTTGCTAATCCGAGTAGCTATGTCAGTCACCCTAGTTCTCCGGCGAATTACTTCGTTTCGGATTCGATCCCTCAGAGAAACACCAAGCATAGCTCTCTCCATAGCGCGCTGAGCAACTTTAAATTGGTGGACCAGTCGGACCGTGAGTACCCACGTTTCGGCTCCGTAGGTCATGACTGGTAGGACGCATTGGTTGAAGACTTTAGTCTTCAGACATTGTGGGATGGGCGACGAGAAGACCCGACGAAGTTTGCCAAATGCTGCCCAGCCTAACTGATTTCTTTTCTGGACTTCCTTCTCTAAGCTGTTTTTACCTATTTGGAGCGTTTGCCCTAGGTAAACATACTGTTGAACAGCCTCGAGTTGGAGTCCATGTACGGCAACTGGTTCCGGAATAACATGCTCGTTATACAGGAATTTGGTATTATCCAAATTAATCCGAAGACCTATACGAAGAAAAAAATCAGCCAGAGCATTCAGCATCTTTTGTACAGTTCACACACAGTTTCCAGTCCCAAGTCTTGAACATATCCTCTAGACCGTTAGCAAACAGTTTCGGGGATATAACATCCCTGTCTTACGCCTCATCGTAGGTTGACATCTTCAGAATGCTGGCCTTGTATTTCCACGATAATCGTTGCGGCCATAGATATAAGAAGTAAATAGATGGGCAATCGAACACAATTTGTACGAGTTCAGATGTAGCCATGACCTTTACAACTACATATAAACTTGACATTTAGAAAACGTACCGTACTAACCTACCTTCCAACATACCTAGGGATGAGACACTGTCGATAACGAATTATCGATATGCAAAATTATATTACGATATATTATGGCAGTTGAATGAAATATAATATAAATAAAATGAAATGACATTATTGTAAGAAGAGCAATTCGTCTCTACTCGTCGTGCAATAATAGCCATTTCATTCTCAGGTGTCGTTTACTATTTTTAGCACGAGTGCGGTAAGTCCACCAACCCGTGAAACAATATAGGTAATATTAGGTGCTTACCTATGAAATTAGCGTTTTGTAAGGGAAAAAGTAAAACCAAAAAAAAATTGAAATTTTATATTTAATAAATTAAAATATGTACCATTATGATCTATGTATTTTTGCCATTTTATAGGTAGTTCACTGATTCCTTTACTAAAAAAATTTCGTGGGCGTGAATCAACAAATTCTGTGAAAGCGGTTTGGACTGCTTCGTCGGAGTTGAATTTTTTTCCTCGCAAGAAATTGTCCAAATTCTGAAAAAAGTGGTAATCTGTTGGGGCAAGGTCCGGGGAGTATGGTGGGTGTCGTAGACATTCCAACTGCAGCTCCTTTAACTTAGCAACCGTCAGTGTTGAAGTATGGGGTCTGACGTTGTCCTGAAGCAGCAGTGGGCTTGAGCAACCGAGATTGTTCATCTCGGTTGTTTAACGGCCAGCTTTTCCATCATAATTTCTAATTGTTGACAATACAGCTCTGCAGTAATCGTCTGACCAGATCTTAGGAAGCTGTAGTGTATGACACCAGCACTAGACCACCAAACGCTCACCAGTACCTTTTTTTGAATCAACTTTCGCTTCGGACAGGATTTGGCCGGTTCACCTGGGGTCAACCATTGTGATGAGCGTTTCCGATTATCGTACAAGATCCATTTTTCATCACAAGTAACAATACGATTCAAAATGCCTTCATTATTGTGACGGTGGAGTAGTGTAACGCAACAATCAACGCGCGTTTGTTTGTGTACTTCACTCAATTCGTGCGGTACCCATTTCTCGAGCTTTTTAAATTTTTCAAGTTGTTTTAAGTGAACGAAAACTGTCTTATCACTTACACCGAAGCCTGCTGCTAGCTCTGAAGTGGTTTGTGACGGATCCGCTTCCACGATCACCTTCAACTCTTCATTGTCAACAAGGGTCTCCGGCCGGCCACGGGGTTGGTTCTGTAGGTTAAAATTTCCAGAACGAAAACGTTGGAACCAAAAACGTACAGTGCTTTCTTTTACAGTAGCTTGGCCATACACATCATTAATCCTTCGAGCTGTTTCTGCAGCGTTAGTGCCGCGTTTAAACTCGTATTCGTAAATATAGCGATATTTCAAGTTTTCCATTTTGTCAATAAAACGAAAGCAAAGACAAATTTAATGGCGAAAAAACAAATGAATTACGAAATTCAAAACAAGAATAGACGAACATACATTCAAAATAAATTTGAATTTGGAATTCCAAACCAAATCCTAAAAATTTGAAGTCAAAGTGGCCAGTTCATCAAAACGCTAATTTCATAGGTAAGGACCTATTATTAAATGTTTTTTTGTAAGAGGTAGTGCCACACTGCATGCATTGTCGCGTTTCGTGCAGTGTGTAAGTAGCCGGTGGCCCATGGAGGTGGGCGGAGAAAGGTGGGCAGCGCGTCTGTATAGCCTCTATGCGGATGTCTATGGGCGTCGGTAGTCAAGAATGTGGCTCCGACTGCTCGTTTGCCCCCCTTACCATAAAAAAAAAATTAAATAACATTCTGTACTTAATAAGCAAACCTAAGGCTTAATGGTATACATTGACCAATCCCCCCCCCCCAGGATGCGGTATATTATTGCTCTCAGTAATATAAACAAGTATATACCGAAGCTTGCAGGATTCTGAAGCCCAGGGGATAATATCGATATCTACGCGTATTTAACAAAACACATCATTATCTCGCCTATGCAATGAAAACGAGTTGCAGTTTTACGACTTTTTGTGACGTTACTACTTTCATTGCGTGTTCAGAATGGACTTGACACAATAAGAGCAATACTTAACAGGCAATGTATCATGTTTAAAATGTTTGATCTATTTGCAATTTAAGGGCGCTATCGGTAAAAAATGCCGAAATTGAGTTTTTTTAAGGCAAATTACTCGTAAATGGAAATAATCGATTGAAGATCAACATTGGTTCCGCATAGCACAAATATTTTTTATTGACTTAAGCAATAAAAATATTTGTGAGCATAAAAAGACTTACATGGCGTAATTCAATAGTAACTTTGAAATTTAATTAAATAAAATCTAACATAATAATGTTTATTTTTTTTTGTGATTTTGATAATCGAATATCGTGTTAATAAATGAGTAAATTTCTGAAGTTTTTCCACATTTATTATCATGAGAAAAATTATGTTTTATTTTGGCAAAATTTAAGTTACAAAAATATTTTTTTTGCCGAGTTTAATGAAATCAATTTACTTTTCTATTCTATACGAATACGAAACCTATAGCAGTATATTTCCTAATAGTAGGTATTTTTTAGGTATCCACAATCCACTGCTTATATTCGTAATTTCATTTCGAAAATCAGTCTTTTCGAAAACATGAGTTCCAAATATACCTTTTTCTTCGTAAATAATAATAATTTTCAATTTATAATCTATACAAATCCTATAAAAATATTTGTGCTATGCGGAACCAAAGTTGATCTTTAATAGATTATTTCCATTTACGAGTAATTTGCCTTCAAAATACTCAATTTCGGCACTTTTTACCGATAGCACCCTTAAGGTGACATTTTTGTTCTCTCCGGTCTACTGTACAAACTGCCGCAGCGTGTGGATGTGGTCTATGGTGCTGTATCCGCTTCGAAACCCGGCCTGCTCCGGTGGCTGGTATTTGTCGAGACTTCGACCAAGACGGTTCGTGATGACCCTTGAAAACAACTTATAGACAGGACTCAGAAGCGAAATAGGGCGGTAGTTTCTCAGCATAGTTTTATCTCCTTTTTTGAAAAACAAATCCAACACGCTTCTGTTCCATGCCTTTGGTGTTCTCCCGAAAAAAAGAACGGCATTAAAGAGCTCTTGTAACTCCTTCAAAACTGGAACTCCTCCAGCCTTTAAAAGCTCAGTAGTAATTCCGTCCTCTCCCGGGGCTTTTCCATTTTTAAGTTGTTTAAGGGCCAACTCGATCTCATCTCGACTGATTTCGGGCAGGTCTTCTGTAGATGGCGGGTAAGTGTGGTTCTTTTGTCCTCAGTGCCGGGTTCGGGCCTGGAAGTCTGCGTAGCGTAAAGTTTGCAATAGAAGTCTTTAATTTCTGCAAGGATTTCCGACTTAGACGCGGAGACATTCCCCGTAGATTTTGTCAGCTTTGCCAGGTGGCTTGTACCCAGAGGCTTGACGAACACTTTCGACCACCGATTTTGCTCTATCGATTTTATAACCCAGAGCGTGTTGAATGATCGTAGGTCGCGTCGCACAAACTTCCTTATGGTTTTGTTGCGAGCCTGGCTTACCGGCGAAGCTGACGATGGGTCTGTGCGTCTCTCTTCCATTAGTCGGAGCGTCTCTTCGAAAAGTTTTTGCCCGCTCGCTTACTCCGGCAGAACTTCATCCCTTCTTCCCTGAGGAGTTCCACCACACTTTCGAGTTTCTGGCCTGTCCTCTGTGGTTTCCAAGACAGTGAATCGATTTTCCAAATTTAACTGCAATTTTTCGGAGCCAACAATACTTTGAAGTAGATTTGGCCGGAGTGTAGACTTCAACAGACGGTTACGCTCGGCTTTCAACTCGATACTCCGAGTGCCTTGTAGGAGTCGAAGATCGCTTCCGGTTTTAAACCTATTGATCACAGTGACATCTCTGAATATTCGCCGTTTGTGCGTTATGATGAAATCTATTTCGTTTTTGGTTTCTCGAGGAAGTTGACAAGTTTTTCCCCCTGTGATTTCTACTGCCAAAACCATGTGGCCCTATGCTCGATTCGCCGTAAATCTGTACTCCCACTTTAGCATTAAAGTCCCCCATGACAACTGTAAAAAAACTATCATAGCTATTGCACAGAACTCTTTGGATATTCATTGTTTGATTACAAGAGAAAATTAAAAATATTTTTAAAGCAACAGAACTCACAAACCGAGGCTAGCGCACCGTACCTAAACTTAAACTTACACAGTCTTTGGCACTTTATCATTTTTTCATAAATAAACTATTATAGCAATTCCACAGAACTCCTTGGATATTCATTGTTTGATTACAAGAGAAGGTTAAAAACATTTTTTAAACAACAGAACTCACAAACCGAGGCCTGTGCACCGTACCTAAATTTAAACTTACGCGGTCTTCGGCAATTTATATTTTTTCAACAACTAGGCTAACGCGTATACCGAGTTTACCAGGATTATGTCTAAATTTCATTTAGTTAATCTTTCATCTTGACATAACCGATCTTCACGCAAATGTGTTCCTAACTAGCTGCCTTCGAGATTTTAGAGAATTCAACTTAATATGGGTTTTCATGGATATGGCGTGAAATTTGGCGTTCTGTTCATTTTAGGCATTTTTTTATATGGCTAATGGGCAATCCTGTAAAAAATTTCAACGTTCACTTGTAATCGGGGTATGAAAATAGTAAGAGTTCTGCGCCTTCGCCGTAATAGTTTATTTATAAAAAAATATAAAGTGCCGGAGACCGCGTATCTCTTATAACAGCTGCGCTAGCCGCGGGTTTGAGGGTTCTGTTTGTTAAAAAATACTTTTAACGTACTTTTGTGATCAAACAATAAATGATAAATAATAAATCCAATAAGTTCTATGCCATAGCGGTAATACTATATTTATTTATTTAAACAAAGGAAGGGAAGGTTAAAAATATTTATAAACCAACAGAATTTGGAGGCACGGAGGAAAGGACGCAACGCGTTTATATTATGTATGATGTAACAGTCATGCGGATGTCCAAGGGCAGTAGTCATTAAATAGCGTTTGTCTGTTTGTCCGCTTGCCCCTATTCTATAAAAAGTCGAGGCACTTGCCGTATATTTCCAGCGTGGTCATACACTACTCCATTGCCGAGATAGTCAAACATGGCTAGGACTGTTCTCGGTCTCGGGCGTCCACTCTTATCAGGCTCACCGTTGCTGTAAACAACTATTCGTTGTTTATTATACATTTCTGTAAAAAAAAAACGTGGCGTGTATACAGACAGACACGGACTACAGACTTGTACAGGGAAGCTCTCTCACTCAATATTGACGTGAATTGACAGCATTGTAATTTGTCGTAGCGCTTAAAAATATTACAAATGAATTTGGAATCTGTCATTTTTATACGATTGTTCATTGTTTTTTCCCCATTTTACATTGTAGAATATTTTGCGATATTAAAATGGAGTGGGATGATAAAGAGAACAGAATGGCTGTGATTGCGCTACACAAAGTAGATATGGAGACCAATGTAATTTTTAAAACTCTCCATACACTTGGTATTAGTCACATGTTTGTGTACCGGGCTATCAATAGGCACAATGAGACTTCTTCTGTTTGTGACAGAGACATATCTGGCCGTCCACGTAGTGTTTGTACGAAAAAGGTAGTAAGGTAGGTAGCAGTAAGGAAAGAATTCGAAGAAAGCCTGTCCAAAAGCAAAAGATTTAATCTCGAAAAATAAGGATAGCACCTAGAACCATGTCGCGTATTTTAAGAGATGACTTGCAGCCTATAAAGAGTCTGGTCATTTTTTAACTGATAAATTAAAGATGAATAGGGTGGTAAAATCGAAACAACTACTAAAGCGGTACGCAAAGCGAGGTCACAGAAAAAATTCGTTTACGGATGAGAATTTTTTTACAATAATTGAGCAACATTTTAACAAACAAAATATCCGTATTTATGCTCAAAGCTCTAAGGAAGCTTCCCAATTAGTCTACAGAGTGTAACGTGGGCATTATCTTCTTCACTGATGGTTTGGTGAGGTGTGGAGGTGAGGAGCTATGAAGAAGTGACTGAGCAATATTTTTGTGAAAAAGGTATCAAAACATAGGCACAAATAAATCAAGATACCATTCTTGAGAAGGTAGTAAAGCTCCTTAATAACACAATCCTACTAATATTACAAATGGGAAAGTTTGTAAGGATGTATGTTACTCTTTCACACAAAAACTACTGAACGGGTTTTCATGAAACTTTACAGTAATATAGCTTTCATATCAGAATAACATAATAAGTTAAAATTTATAGGGATTTTTTATAATCTGAAATCCACGCGGGCGGAGCCGCGGGCGGAAGCTAGTATTCAATAACCAAGTATGGTCCTTCCAGCAAGACTCGGCGCCAGCTCGGTCCACGCAATCTTGGTTGGAAACGAACGTCTCGGACTTCATCAGAGCTGAAAACTAACTAGCGTCGTCTAGTCCCCACCTTAATCTGTTGGATTATGATTTATGATCAGTTATAGAGAGCAGCTTTTACAGCTTGCTCTAAATGCCATGATGATTTGGAGTCTAAGAATTGTCTAGTGCTAGTTGTGTAATATACATATATTACATAAAATTTGAGTACATGCTCTCGTTGTTTTCGTTTAGAATACCCTACCCTGCTTGTTCTATCCAAGGTTACCTTCCTAAGCAATTACCTAATGTGTCAACCGCATCTTCACGTCAATCCCCTGTGCGGTTGACAAAGAGAATCGAGTGTGATAAGTCACGATCCTTACATACCTATCCTGCTTCCACATTTATTTTTGTTTTCAAAATATGTCAAATAATGAATCCTATATATAATATACTCTTCTTTCACCCCAGATTACCTTCCTAAGCAATCTAGGTAATATGTCTACCACATCTTCACGTCAATCCCTTGTACGGTAGCCATCGAGAATCGATTGTGTTAAGTCACGATCCTTAATTTATCCTGCTTCCACATTTATTTTTGTTTCCAAATGTTACATAATATAGGTTTACAATATACTCTATTAACTATTCTACCTTACCTTGTGGTTCGTAATAATCGAGGGCAACTCGTCTGTTTCTGTAAAACCATTTGCCTTTTGTACTTTCTCCAATATCGGCTACTCTTTCTCCGGTATCATAAAGTATAATTTTTTTTTTATTATTTTCGAACCAATCGAATTCAGGATGTGCAGGGTGCATACGGTAAACGTACACCTGTTTAGATAAATAGATTTTTGTACTTCTTGCTACTTACCTACTTATATGAAATCAAATTGTCACTAATTAGTACTATGTCGCGGTTTCACCCGAGCAAGTTTATATTCATTTATACACGAAGCCTTTATCCAAAATACTACCTGTGCCAACTTAAATTTAGCAAATTTTAACTTTATCAGTCTTTCAGTTTCAGTTGTACGTTAATAGACCAGTCTGTCAATCAGCCAGCCCATACTTGACTATTAAGTGTAACTGTAAACACAATAAATAACTTCTACAAGTTTCAAGCAATCACAGATGCTAATAAGGCGCTAAAACTCCAAACGTGTAAGAACATCTTGCACACCTTTCGGCGACAAAATTATAAACTGTTAAAGAAAACAACTACAGGAGTATGCTGTATACAATAAAGAAACTGTCGATTAAAAGCATTCTCGATGCCGGGAACGTATTAAATACTTTTTGATATTATAATTACTATTTCTTTAATTTCTTTTTTTCTCATGTTAAGCACTTGCTGTGTTGTTGTGTATGTATCATCTTATGTTTGTCCTCACACAATTTATGATGTTAGCACCTTCATGTGCTTGTGAGAATCGGCAAATACTGAGTTGGGACCAACATGTGTTATTTAGAGCTGATTAGGTAGTGCGGTTGGAATGTATATTTATATTTATATATATAACAAATAAACGATTATTTCTTTCTTTCTTTCTTTCTTTCTTTCAAAAATCATTGCCTGTGTTCCCGACTCGGGGGCGATGTCGGATAGTAGTTTGGAGCCAATGTTTCTTTTATATAGGAAAGGGTCAAATGAGCAGATAATAAATGACTACAGCCGCCCATAAACATCCGCAGAACTCGAAGCTATGTAGGCGGACAACGACTGAAAATTGCGTCACTTTAGAATAGAATAGAATAGAATAGAAATATCTTTATTCAGTGCAAGTTACATTAGTTTGGTTATACTTTACGCCAAGTGAGAGATAGGTACTTCAATGGGCGCGTCGGCGCAATTCAGTTGAAAATTTAAAAAAAATGGAGGTATGTCAAAAAATAAACTAGGTATTATTATGTATTTAAAAATTAAATAAGCAAAGTATTAGAGAAGGTACCGGCTTATTGCCCGTATGTGTATAGAATTTCTCAATAAAATAATTATATTGTCATGTAACATACCTTCCGCAGCACTTTTTCAGCTGGCAGATTTGTCCAGCCTTTTTGAATAAAGGTGCGGTTCGACAGCGCATATTTTATAACACCTTTGTCATCGCTCGTCTAAAATAATAGTAATAAAAAGTTATTTATAATAGGGAAAAAAATTAAAATGGGGTGTCCATACAGCAAGGGACACACACTAGTATCAATTTTATTATATAAATGAAATAAAATGAAAATGTTTTTATCTATACATATAATAAATCCGTAGAAGGGTCAATTCTGTACATTGAAAATATTGAAAAAATAAATAGCAGGGGGTGTTACTGGATTGATACCAAACCCTAATATGCGATTAAAAAAATTTTTGTCTGTCTG
>LUGF01022623.1:728063-747704 GCA_001625245.1 Calycopis cecrops | reverse complement strand
CGTTCCTACCTGGTGTCCCACGACACCACATATCTTTTTTTTTTACAATTTTATAAATTTTATGCATTACGAATGTTCAAATACGAATAGTTAACTCAAAAAATAATTATCGTCGTAATAGTATAGTATAAGTAGGCTTCTTTTTAAAAAATATTGTATAAAATTGAAATAAAAGTTACTTTATTTATCGAACCTTACCCTTCCCTAGCTGTCGGCTCTACACGACGGTGGCGTGAGGAGCAACACCTTTTTACGGATTTCGATTACCTATTTTTGATTATTGTTTTTTCTAATGAAATGAAAGTAATGAATATATATCTTTGTGCCATTTAACAATAACATCATTGTAGTTTAAAATAATAGGAAAAAGAAACACTGAAATCTTAATTTAGTATATTTATTTTGCACTTAAAAAATGTCGTTTTCTTGTCGGCTATACACGACGGTGGCGTGTGGGCTTAGATCATATAGTAACGTGTGGGGCACGATTTCGTTTGTCGTCTATACCCGACCGTGGCGTGCAAAAGGTTTGCCCGGTCCGTTTTGTGCTTACAATGCTCACGTGAGCTCACGTGACGTCATATATGACGTCATCTGTCATACTGAACTGAACCATATTACCAATTTAAATTATTTGTGATTAAAGATAGATTATAGTTGTGATAATGGCTGATTTTATAGACCTGCAGGTATTTTTGGAGTTTGAATATACATTAATTACGTTATTATACGTATATTGATTTTATGTTATGACATGCGTGCTGACACTGAGCGGTCCGAATCAAATAGTATCGTAAGCGCGCGTGTGCGTTCTAACGATTCGTTCCGACTTATTATGACGTTTGCATTCTGAGCACCGTTAGCGTGATTCGGAACGCGGCATAGGTTTTCTTCTCCTTTTTTTTTCGTCTTCATCTCTTTACTTTCATGAACAACCAACGACATAATTATAGTTGACGCCTTGAAAACCACATTCTACCTCCGCAGTGTGAAAAAGAAACGTGTGTAACATTGATGCTCAGCATAACGCTTTACAGCGCTTACTTCTCTTCTGAAGTGAAGGAATTCTTTAGAATTACGGTCGCGCTTAAGTCATCCTTAGTCGTGTGTCGGGCCTAACACACTTTTTTCACAAAAACAAAAAACAATTCTCTATGCAATAATAGTGGTAATAGTGAAAAATATGTTATACATAACTAGAACTAGCTTTACTCTAGTAATGCTAATCAATAGTCAATTATTTTTTGACTATAGCCTTTAACTATACCAAACATTATAACTACTTTACTTGAAATACATTTAAATATATTTGTCTCAAGATAAATATTATGGCTTATAGGTATCATAAGGATACATAATGTACAATAAGTGTACAGTATGTGCTGTCTCGGATATGTCAAACTGTTTCTTCAAACGCCCACTAGATCTAAACAAAGGCTTCCTCAAAGGTCGGCAACGCATCTGTTAGACCTCTGGTGTTACGGATGTCTGTGGGCGTTGGTGTTCACTTTACATCAGGTGACCTACTGCTCGTTTGCCTCCTATGCTATAAAAAAAAAACAGTAAGCGGTCTGCCTATGGTGAGATGACTTGGACCAATCGGCAACAGTAGATTTGTGTTGCATATATAGCCAGAGGTAGTGCCACGCTGCATGTATATTTGCAGCCGAGTTGGGCCGGTACGATCGGGGAGGTAACTTGTGCTTACACAAAACCGGCGTTAAGATATCAGTGTTGTGTTTCGTTTGGTGACCGGACCGGGCCGAGACCGGTGGTCGGTGGGGTGAAACGGGCCGGTAGTGGAATTAGCAATTTAAAAAGCAAACCAAAAAAATCTGAAAATATCGAAATTCTCAAATTTTCTCAACGATTCGACTTTTTGTATACAAAGTACGTAAATTTGTCATATTTTAGCCCCTATTCTCATATTGCGATTTTCTGCGATTTGGTTGCAATTTCAGCTTTTGTTCTCTATTCCACACCACCCTAGAGGTTAAGAACTAGGCGCGTTTTTTTTATCGTGGTGTCCCCTTGAGGCCTAATCCACTAAAGAGCTAATAAAACGAATAATTTTAGAAAAAAAAAAATAAAAAAAATTAAAGAAATCACTATCAGTGCTTATAGTGCCACAAACTTTTCTGGCCCGGTGATCAAGACTGGAACTAAAGCCGTCATTTTGAAATGACAATTTGTTGTCAGTTTTAATAGTGGAGCGACGCACAAAACTCGTTTACCCTAAAGGGATGGGAGAAACATATTTTTAAAGTCTTTTCTTTTATGCAAGAAGAGAAACGTCTCCAAGCTCCATTAATAAACTAATAAAGTAAAAATGTTGATTGTTTGTAAATTTGATTTTTTACACGACCATAATTACAACATTAAAATATAATACTACATTCTTTATTTCTAAATAACTAATAAAATAATAGTTATCATGATTTTAGTATTGTGATGCCAAAATTTCAATTACTTCCTGCATCGGACATTATTTTTACCCTAAAAATCGGAATATATCATTTGATGGAATACTTAATTAGACAAGACTTGTCACTCTTGTCAGAAGAGCGCCGCCACGACCGGGTCAGAAATGTTTGTGGCACTATAGTCACTGCTTTAATTCAATCATTGTCAAGGGTATCCACATTAACGAATGCTAAATTTTCCTGTTCGTCATCATCAAATATCCCTTCCTGTTCGATAATTAATAAAGATAGTGCCTGCCTCTCCTGACATAGTTTTAAGTTTTCTGCGAAGTTTATGGCGTTTCGTCGAAATAAGTGGATCAGAACTCGTCAGTAAATTATTTAAAATATCTTCATTTGTAACTTTTCTGCAGTATTTCCTGGAATGGTGTTGGCGGCACCTACGAAAGTCTGTTTCTAGCTTCGGCAGCTTATTCAGATAGCTGTCCAATTTGTATTAGACCAAAACTTTCAATGATAGCTGCATCATGCATAAGAACTTTATGAATTCTTGAAGGCATATTATACCAGCTGTACAAGTCCAAATACAGTTGCATGGTATCTTGAGCATATTCGTGAAATTTGACTGTGTGAATGCGGTAGCCCGATTGCCTTTAAAACGATTGCAAATCGCTTACTTCCTCATTGACTCCAGTTATCTCAGCAGTTATGTTCGGATTCGCAATAAATCTTCTAACGGTATTTCCGTCATTAGTGGAGCCGTGACCTTGTTTGACGACATCAATTAGAAGTCCCTTTCTACTTTTAAAATCGTCTTGTATGTTTTTCTTTCTGCTTTCCATAATGCACTTCGTATCTCCCTTAACAGTCCATGTCTGTATCGTTAATCTGTAAGCTATATGCAGAATGCATTCCATCATTCGTATCCAGATGTGCAATGATGACAATCCGTATCTACAGAGATCTGGATCAGTCGGTTTTGACGCAATTAAGGGTAAATTATTCATTTCAGTAGGAGTGGCTTTACAAATGTCGCATCTCTGAGCTGAAGTGTCACATAATTGCTGATGACTGCCTTTCTTCTGTCTTCACTCGGCACATCAGCATTAACAAGATAGATGTCACCTTAAGTTGAAGCTTGGTGCAATTCCATTGGCACCATTTAAGTGGTGTATTCCTTGTGTTATTTAACCACATTTTCAAATGTCCGTTCCTTCCACTCTTCTCGTCTTCGTAAAGCGAAATTTCTGAGAGACTCTTTTGAGGGTAGATGAAATATGTTTGACATGTATTTATAAGTGATTGGACATTCAGCGTATATTTTTTGTGACAGTGCCACTTCATTGTCTGTGTACCGCATATTTCTATATTTTTTATCCGTTTTGTACAATTGTATATTTATAAACGTTTGAATATCTTTTGGTAGCGCATTAAAACGTGCCTCCTTATTTCTGTACATTCTCATCTCTTTCCTATTGGCTAGTTGTTTTTTCTTTTGGATCTCTAAGCGCTTTTTCCAAGCATTTCTTGCCTTACGGTCATCAGCAAGGAAAGTACTGAAATACCCTGTAATTAAAAAATCAATAGTCATCCTATTTGTAATTTTTATTTAAATAAAATCACGCCTCGACACTTATAAACACAACAAAACCCGGGACATTTCGAGGGACGAAATAAAAAGCTAGCCCGAAATTTGAACAGTATTTTAAATCGAAAAAAGGTTTAATTTTTGCTGTCACTTATCCGAGGCTTTTGACTGTGTACATCATGAAATTATCAGTAAAAGATTAGCAGGTACTATACTCAACTCAATAGAGAAGAGTGTCCCACATGGTCCATTCTCGAGCCTTTTGTCTTTTTACATAAATGACTTGCCATATCTTGTCAAAATAAACATGATATAGTACAGTTTTTAATTATGATATACATATACATCATTAAACAAATCTAATTGATGAATCTAATCTAATTTCATAAGATAAAGGATTAATTCTTTTACTAAACATATTTCACCGATTTTAATCAATAAAGATTGGCAAGATTTAAAATTAACAAGCGATATATTTTTAATAGAAAAGTCGAATACAGAATCAGGCAAGATGTGACATCATTCTTTTGATAATGTAAAAAACAAATTTTACCGGCGTCACATGGCTAAATGCATGTCACTTACATTATTCTTGAATCTTGTGTAGTAGAACAATATGTATATAATATTTATGTAAAAACAAATTGACATGTGACGCATTTGTGATATATATTTTCATTAAAATTACCTCAATTGCTTACAAATCCCCCAAATAATCCCTATCCCATAGACTAAATATTATTCATAATATGCGCAAACTTGGCAACACATTCAACATTAATGCTACTCTAAACAATTTTAGTCAAATCTGTAAAGGTGGCCAACAATCCTGTTAATTGCATATTTTGTATACAAGGTTGATAAAAGATTATTTACATTATATGAAACCACATATTTTTGTATCATTTCTCAGGCTACACAACAATAATAATCAGATCAATCAGAGCAATAGTTTAGCAACATGAATTTTTTTTTTTAAATTTCTCACTCGTTACACTGAGTTTGTTTCGCCGGTTCTTCTCAGGACAGGGCTAGGGTCGAACCGAAGGTAGATGGAAAATTTTGACGCTCAAAAAGCAGTTTTTTAAATTCTATTTTGAATAAAAATATTTTGATTTTTGGTATACGATGATGAAATGATGAAGTTCTTTCGACAGACGCGGAGGTGCAACGATTAACGAACACGAGTCGCCGATTCGTTACGCAGGTAACGACCGGTCAGTCCTTAGGACGTTAACATTTTTTAAGCTATTTATATAAGCTATTCAACTTCTTGCAAAAAAGTAATTTCGTATATTTTTCGTAAACTTTTTCTTAATAGTTTCGGATTAAAAGTAGGTACTTATAGTATATGTGGTTTCATTTAGTGCCTAATCCTTTATCAACGTTGTATACACAAATATATTTAAGGAAGTGATATAATTACTTTGCATTGGAGTTTCATGTTTCGCTTCCGTCTTTGGTGATTCTGTGACTTGCTTTGTTGCCTTCGTTTTCGCAGTGGGTTTGACATTCTCGGTGTTTGTTGTGTCTCTTATTTGTAGTGCGACTTCTGGGGGGGAGATAATGACAATTTTATTATGATCATCAATATCAGAATTAAATAAATGTGCTCTTTTATGACAACGTAAAGAAATATTTATCTTAAACAATAGATATGTTGAACTAATATGACACCTAAGAAATATCAAATGAATCAAATATACTTTATTGTGCATATTACAAAATACAGAAAATAAAATATTAAAATAAGTAACATTATAAAGTAATTAACTAATACACACAATGGCGGCCTTTATCTATTACTTGTTGTTTAAATATTGTTCTAAGAAATAAATGTTTTAAAGTAACAACAAAGAAAAATTAGCAGTTTATATATTATTTGCATTAAGTAAAATTTGTTTTAGAAATTAGTCAATACTTGAATAAGGAAATTGTAAATACCTGATGCCTTTGGTTTTGGATTCTGTTTAATGATGTCCTGACTTCGATCTTTGTTTACACTTGCCGCTAACTTGGCAGATATTTCCTCTGGAATTGTAAATATTTTAATGAATCACTATATTATATAGTAGTTAATTAATAAATGTTTGATGGTAGCACATTTTAAATCTGACCACGTAAAAATGTTCAGTTAAAATAAGATAAGATGCCTGCTAAAGCTACATGACATGTATCAAGTAACTTATTTTAAGTCAGGTGTCCCAAAACTTTTCCATTTTAATTATGATAATTAAAATGATTTATATATCCAAGCTGAAAAATGCTACTAAATGCAAGTGATTATTACTTCATAGTTTTAAGTTTTCGCTTCATTTGTCCATATAATCCTCATTCTCACTAATCTGACTGAGCAAAATGTTTAATTAAATAGGATAATTAAAATGGGAGAGTTGTGAAATAAATTGAGAAGGCAAAGCCGGCTTTACTCTTTTTGACTGAAACGCAAATATCTCCTCCGGTTTATTCATCCTACCTAACCTACCCAGGGTATAAATTAGAACATACGTTCATGCCACGGGCTGGAGTGTGTGTTTACATCGGAGAAGATATCTGCTATAGTTGCCTCTTCAACCTTGAAGACAGGGATCTATCCATACTCTGGCTGCGCGTATACAGCGACGACCATCCCCGCGTCTACGCGTGCCTATACAGATCCCACAGCGGGAATGCCGAAACAGACCGACTCCTTGAGCACATATAAATGGCTACAGACTCCGTGCTGAAACAGATCCCAACCGCAGAGATCGTGATCCTTGGCGACTTTAATGCCCACCGTGCCAATTGGCTAGGTTCACGCTCTACCGATTTTTTCATGACTTTGCTTTGGCATATGGTTTGACACAATTGGTATCTTCGCCAACGCGTATCCCAGATGTGGATGACCATACACCTTCCCTGTTGGACCTTTTGTTGACCTCCCATCCGGACAGCTGGTTTCCGTTGATGCTCCGCTAGGCTCGTTGGACCACTGTCTGATACGGAATTCAGTGTCAGTTATACGCAGATTAAGGCCAGGTCGCGTTGGCTGTCGTCACGTCTGGCACTACAGGTCAGCAGACTGGGAAGGGATGCGGCTTTTCTTTGCATCGTAGCCATGGGGGCGGATTTGCTTCTCGCTGGATAATCCTGACACAGTGGCGGAATTTGTCGCTGATGTAGTGCTTCAAGGAATGGAACTATTTATTCCGTTTGCTATGGTACCCACTGGCGGCAAATCGTAGCCTTGGTTTGGATGCTCCTGTAAGTTGGCTTTGCGCCATAAAATGGAGTATGACCGTGCCTACGCTGCGGCGGCGGCGGCACAGCACATTTAAGAAGGAGTATAATTCCGCCTCCAGGTCCTTCAAAATAGTAATTGCCAAGTCAAAGTCCGAGCACGTTGGGAATATTGGCGGGAGACTAGTTCGTCTTCCTTCGGGAACCCGTGCTTTCTGGTCCCTCGTCAAAGCAGTCTTAGGGATTTTTTCCAAGCCATCTCTCCCATCTCTGCATCGGAACGATAAATCGCTGGCCCACACACCAAAAGAGGATGCCGATCTCCTGGGCTCTCTTTTTGCGTCCAACTCCTTTCTGAACGACCAGGGAACTACACCGCCTACTATCCCACAGTGTGGTTACTCGTTGTTAGACTTTAAGTTCCGACAGAACGCAGTGCGTAAGCTTCCAATCCATCCAACTACCGACCTATTGCGATAACCCCCTTGATTTCCAAAATCATGAAATCCATAATCAATTACCAGCTTCTGCGATACTTAGAAGGTCACCGAATAATTAGCGACCGCCAGTATGGTTTCCGCCGTGGACGATCAGCCGGTGATCTTATAATTTACTTATCGCACAGTCGGGCGGAGGCAGTTGAAACTAGCGGCCTTCATTGTTATGCAGATGACAGCACCGGAGATGCTTTACATACTGGCCGCTCCAATATTTCCCGGGAATATGCCACCGAGTATCGGAACAAACTTCTGTCTGAAGTCGAGGCTTTATTGTAAGCTTCAGAATGGGGCCGACTAAATTTACTCCGCTTGTAACCCTCAGAAGACACAAGTTTGCGCGTTTACCGCAAAAAAGTCAGCCTTTGTATATCTATCGTATCTCCTCGCTTTGAAAACACTCCCCTGAAGGCCACTGCTAGCATCGGAATACTTGGAGTCAACATATCGAGCAACGTTCAGTTCCGCGGTCATTTGGAATCACAGGCTAAACTTGCCTCAAAGAAGATGGGTATACTCAGTAGGGCTAAGCAGTACTTCACACCAGCCCAGCAACTCTACAAGGCGCAGATCCGCCCACATAAGGAGTACTGCTCCCACCTTTGGGCAGGGGCCCCGAAATATCAGCTAGATCCATTTGACCGTATTCAACGTAAAGCGACTCGAATCGTTGATAACCGTTATTTCCGGGCAGCTCGATTCTTTGGCCATGCCAAGAGATGTCGGTTTCCTCTGCATCTTTTACCGTATCTTCAATGGGGAGTGTTCCGAGGCATTGTTCGGCTTAATACCAGCAGCTGAGTTCCATCATAGGACATCGCGACAGAACTCAAAGTTCCATGACCACCACCTCGATATTCCTAAATGTAGTGTGCGTTATAAACGCCATTTTTTACCGAGATCCGATACGACTTAGGAATCTTTAAGAAAAGAGCATTCCTCTTTCTTAAAGACCGGCAACGCGTCTGCAAGACACCTAGTTTTGCGGATGTCTATGGGCGGCGGTAGTCACTAATCACCTGCTCGTTTGCCCCCTATATCATAAAAAAAAATACATTTTAAAAGCGTTCTCTAAGTAAATATTGTTAGAAGGTATTATTACGTGCTAGAAACTATCAAGGACATTGTGGTAAATGATGAGTGGATCAAAATCAAAATATTTTTATTCAAAATAGAATTTTAAAAATTGCTTTTTATAACGTCAAAAATTTCATCTACCTCGTTTATTGGTAGTTCATCTTAACAGCGATTTTAAACATTGGAGAATTAAAATAAAATTAGGGTATTTTCGATTTCAAAAATAAAACCTAATTAAAATAAAAAGTTGCAAATACCTGACGGGTTTATACGAAGCTCTTCGGTGAGTATATTGAATGTAAGACCTCGATCTATGTACCCCTTTGCCGGTAACTCTATCCGTTCTTCCTCTGAAAACATAAACATTTTAATCGGTAACGTTGTGTTATGTTTAATTAAAATAAGATGTATAAAATATTAGTGACATTTTAAGTCCCCAAAGTTTCTACTTTAAAGTCTTAGACCAAATAAAAAGTATATTTGGTCTGAGTTTAAAGTTCATTTAGAAGTATGTAAGTATAATATTTTTACACTCTGTGAAAATATATTCCTACTTGAAATTAAACGGAACAGTGATTTTATAGTCGTTTTCGAACCGAATCATATGAGTTTGGAATATTCCACAATATCAATAGAAACTGATAAATCCATTGTAATGTTAACTACAATAATGTTTAAATTGAGCATGGCCTTGATCAAGGGAAGGCAAAGTTCGGACCTTGTTACTTATTATTCAATTATTATGCATGATTATTCATTTCAGAAGAATTTGAGATAGTGAACGGAATTTAAATATTTCAGGCGTATATTAATTAATAGAATCATTCTACATAATAAATAACATACATATGACGACCTGCTGGCGCATGGCATAGTGGAACAGAGCTCGGATAAGAGAAGCATGTTGCACCAGAGGTTGTGGGTTCGAATTCCGTCTAGGTAATGGATGTTTATCTATGTATTATATGTACTTCTATAATAAAAATCTTAAATATTTGTATATGTTGTTAAAAGCGAGAGACATTAAATGAAACCACATATTTTGCGTATCATTTCCAAGATACCAACAAAAATCAGATTAATCAGAGCAATAGTTTGGCGACAGGAATTTTTTAAAGTTTTTTCTCATTTCGTACACGCTATACGCCAGCTGATCGTCGACTATGAGCGGCCGGGGTCATTCACCCCATGCGAGGTTGTACGCGTCGGTACAAAGCATAGTTACATATTTTTGCTATTTAACTTGTTTGAAAAAAGTATTTTCGCTTACTTGTCGTAAACCTTTTTTTATTAGTTAATTAACTGTAGGCATTTATAGTATATGTGGTTTAATTTAATGCCTCTCGCTTTTATCAACCTTGTATAACATTTCTTACATTTATACAATATATTTAATATACACTAAAACCAGACCAAAATGTAACTCTGTCCATTGTTAGTAGTACCTGTTAGGCAAGTCCTCGGGGTACTTAGCACGGGTCTAACGTAGTGTGTAAAAGTAAAAAAAAACATAGCAAGAGTTCACTTACAAGTAAAAGGTCCGAAAATTGTCTTTTCATTTACTACACATTGGTTTTAGAATTTTAGTTTACTTTTTTTAGCATTACCGACATCTCAGGACATGCACTTTACGTTTGTGTGAAATTTTGTGATCCAACGCGGCGCGTTCGCGTTGTATACTGATTGGTGACTTTATTTTGTGTTAAAAATAATTAATAGTTTTACCTTGTATATGTCACCGTAAGATTGTAAAAACCGTAAGATTACAAAATAACTCGGTGTAATATGATATGAATAATGGAAAAAAAAGTTGTAAATACCTAACAGCTTTGGACACTCTTCATCCTTGTTTGCACTTGTCCCTAAGCCTGTATAATCTACTTCCGAATCTTATAAACATTAATTAGACTATTATAAAATAAAATTAAAATATTTTTAGTGGTAGCACTAACAGTTTAATAATGTTCTAAAAGAAATCACGCTCTCTGGAGTTATCATCGGACCATTCTCCCATCACCATAGCCTAACATTAAGTTATCAAAGAAACTTGTGAACAAAAAAGGTGACTTCACAACAAGAACCTACCCTAACCTGCCGTGCTATGATATCATGGGTTCTGTAAAATCTTATACTTGAGCAGATTATCCCATACTCAACGAAAGTTAATAATAATAATAAGAAATAATAATAAGAAATAATAAAAAAAAAATAAAAATAATAAGAGCCCTCAGACCTCGAGGACATTCTTGTTGGAGTCCCTCAAGGCAGCATTCTCGGCCCAACGTTATACCTCCTATTCCCTGTCGCTTTACCATTAACATATTATAGTACAAACGTAACATATGCTGATGATTCCGTTGTTCTAGCAGTTGACAACAATACTTCTAAAGTAGGTATCTGTTCTATTTTAAAAAAGTCTGGAAAGGATCTCCTTCTGACTTAAGAAATGGCGCATTAAAGAAAACACAACTAAATCTTCTATGTTATTCTACACTATGAAGGGAGACCAGTCCCCCAGTTACTGTAAATAATGTTAGCATATTCCAAGTAGAAGAAGATAAAGTGGTTATTTTACGGGTTTTAACACGATAAGAGTTATTAAAGGTACTAACGAAAAAATATAACCTTTGCTCGACGTTTCGACTGGGTCACACCAGCCGTGGTCACGAGCCGACTGATGCGAAGTGATGACAGTTGCTGTGACGTGAAGTTTAATGCAAACACTACCCCCATTATAAATGAAGAAATAGGCGCATATACCGTCACTTTGTCCGATTTTTGTTATATATTCGAAACACCACGGCACACACAATTCACTGTATCCGCAGCTTGATCCGACGGTAGATCCCGAGTCTTAATTTTGTTGATCACTGGGTTCCATGATGCGGATAATTTAAAACCATCCTCCCGATTGAAAGTTTTATTCTTTTTTATTTCTATAGCTTCCCGGACCATCCTTGGATAGTACTGACGGTCGGTGGAGAGGATTTTGGGTTTGTGGAACTGTATCCAGTGATTGGTACCTGAGTTTAAAAGGTGTTCAGCTATGGCGGATTTATTCGTTTGAAGATTCTTAACTGCAGCTATATGCTCCTTAATCCTCTCGGCGATTGTGCGTTTGGTTTGGCCGATGTACGAGCTTCCACAGCTGCAGCTAATTTGGCTGTCATCACTTCGCATCAGTCGGCTCGTTACCACGGCTGGTGTAACCCAGTCGAAACGTCGAGCAAAGGTTATATTTTTTCATTAGTACCTTTAATAACTCTTATCGTGTTAAAACCCGTAAAATAACCACAATATGTGTAACAAACGCGAAAGTCTCAAACAAATAAAAGAAGATAAAGGTCTAGAATTCTATTTAGATCGAAGACTTACCTGGAAAAGGCAGATATTCACCAAACGCAAAGCCTAAAACTAAGAAAATACTATTCGATGTTGAACAGAAGTCCAAACTGTGGAAAATAAACTTCTAATTTACTAGTCTATACTAATATATAAAGATTTTATTTTGTACGCCCGAAGCTTGTGTAGAACATAATAAAGCCAATCAGGACATTAACTTAACATGGAAATATTAGAAAGATTCCAATCCTACGGAGCATATATGTGCTACGGAGTATATATGTGTGGTATGTCACTAACAAAAGACATCATGACCTAGGGATTCCCTGAATAAAGAAGGAAATAATAACAGAATTCTCTTTTAACCGTATAAGCACAGAAAACTGCAAAAATATCTAATGAACCCATGACTGGTTTTTACTAGACTGAAAAAGAAAATACCACTGGACCATCAATATATTTATTTGATCTGCAAATCTGTGATTGCGCTTAGATAAGAGATGCCGGGTCATTGCGCCCGATCCTAGAAGAAACTCCATAAGCACGTTGCTTACGGTCAACCCAGTGACAGATTGCAATATTTATAAATTAAAAATAAAAGAATTCAAAACTTAATGGAAGATTTTTTTTTCAAATACCTGAGTGCACTGTATTTTCTCAAACCGGATAGACTATGGGATTTTCCTCTGTAAATCAAATTGTATCAAATTTGCTTGTGTTAAATGTGTCCTCGTCCTCAAAGAACACAAACTAAAAAAAAAACTCTTTCTCTTGTTTATAGTGAGCATTCCTTATCCATAGAAGACAAAATTATTTAAAATACCTGGTGGCTCTGTCTGGCATGCCGGCATAAAATTGTCCATGTCAAATGGGTCGCCCGTATCTTCATGATCAGGTTCTATTTCTGTAGATGGATTTTCCTCTGAAATTATGAATAAAGTTAGGTAATATTACAATATTGATTTAAATTGTATCAAATTTGTTTGTGTTAAATGTGTCCTCGTCCTCAATGGACACAAACTAAAAAAAACTTCCTTTTCACACACACCAACATCTTTCTCTTCTGTTTATAGTGAGCATTTCTTATCCATAGGAGACAAAATGATTTAAAATACCTGGTGCCTCTGTCTGGCATGCCGGCATAAAATCGTCCATGTCAAATGGGTCGCCCGTATCTTCAAGATCAGGTTCTATTTCTGTAGATGGATTTTCCTCTGAAATTAAGAATAAAGTTAGGTAATATTACAATATTAATTTAAATTGTATCAAATTTCTTTGTGTTAAATGTGTCCTCGTCCTCAAAGGACATAAACTAAAAAAAACTCTTAACACACACAAACATCTTTCTCTTCTGTTTATAGTGAGCATTTCTTATCCATAGGAGACAAAATGATTTAAAATACCTGGTGCCTCTGTCTGGCATGCCGGCATAAAATCGTCCATGTCAAATGGGTCGCCCGTATCTTCATGATCAGGTTCTATTTCTGTAGATGGATTTTCCTCTGAAATTAAGAATAAAGTTAGGTAATATTACAATATTAATTTAAATTGTATCAAATTTCTTTGTGTTAAATGTGTCCTCGTCCTCAAAGGACATAAACTAAAAAAAAACTCTTAACACACACAAACATCTTTCTCTTCTGTTTATAGTGAGCATTACTTATTCATAGAAGACAAAATTATTTAAAATACCTGGTGGCTCTGTCTGGCATGACGACATAAAATCGTCCATGTCAAATGGGTCGCCCGTATCTTCATGATCAGGTTCTATTTCTGTAGATGGATTTTCCTCTGAAATTATGAATAAAGTTAGGTAATATTGCAATATTAATATAAATTGTATCAAATTTCTTTGTGTTAAATGTGTCCTCGTCTTCAAGGACACAAACTAAAAAAAACTCTTAACACACACAAACATCTTTCTCTTCTGTTTATAGTGAGCATTACTTATCCATAGAAGACAAAATTATTTAAAATACCTGGAGGCTCTGTCTGGCATGCCGACATAAAATTGTCCATGTCAAATGGGTCACCCGTATCTTCATGATCAGGTTCCATTTCTGTAGATGGATTTTCCTCTGAAATTATGAATAAAGTTAGGTAATATTACAATGTTAATTTGAATCGTATCAAACTTCTTTGTGTTAAATGTGTCCTCGTCCTCAAAGGACACAAACTAAAAAAAAATCATAACACACACAAACACCTTTCTCTTCTGGAACTTTGCTTGGAAATCCACATTGGTTGTATCACAGATGAACCCAGCCGAGATACTGTGTGGAAAATTGTTCCATGATAGACAACTAGCATGCATGCTGGATAGTACTCTTAAAAACATGTTTCAATATGAACAAGACGTAGCAAGTAACAGCATAAAACAACAAACACGCAATTTAGTATTTTGATGACCACTGAGGATTATAAATGCCACATAACGCGCTGAGCAAATGTATAATATTAAGGTGGCCCTAGCTAACTTATGTCGGTCATCTCTATAGAATGCGTTCATACACTACTGTTCTCTGTATGTCTTCACTCTCATGTTCTGAGAAATCAGGCAAAGGACCGACAGCTGAATATACTCTCCTAGGCACGGGGATTATTAGAAATTGAAAATTCTCTATAACACATTCTGGTCCATTTCCACATGCTTACCCCTACGAGTATTAGGTAGTCAAAATGATTGGTACTAATATAATGCAAGTGCGAGGTACCTGCGCATTAATGCCGACCTGTTTTGGGTTAAACGCATCAATGAACTACCACCGTACCACAAACATAAGTGAGAAATACTGTTTTTGCTATGTTCATATGATTGAAGTTTATTCAAATACTTGATCTTACTAGCTTCTGTGCTGCTGTACAGCATTAGGACATCAGACACATCAGTCAAATTGTATCCATTTCTATTATAAAGCCTCTTATTGATTGAGAGAACTAAATAAAGCAAGAAAAAAATATTACAATGTCAAAATCCTCATTGCACATTAATTATTGTAGTATTATTAGTTTGACAATACAATAATAAACTCCTAGCCTATTTTCAGCAATGAGCTGAGGCATCTAAGTAGAAAATATTATAGTGGCCAAGTGTTTGCATAAAAGAGTGCATTCTCCTTTTAATATGCTCTCTAAGATAATTATTAAGATTTTTCATCTGTGTTTTTTGACATGAAAAAAATAAAAATTCATCAATCAAAAGAGAAAAACTTAATAAAAGTAAATTGTTTAAAAGTACCTGGTGTTGTCAGATTATAGTGTGGCTCAGAATTATCAGGGATTTCATTTTCTCCAGTCAAATTTGTGTTTGTATGTGATTCCACTGAAATTTTTCAGAATAGTACAGTTTAAGTATTAATATAATTCTGTAAAATTTAGTGAAATGATGCATCCGAATCGGGCTTTCATGCCTTAAAGTGATGTTTCTTAAATTAGGAGATAATCCTTGTACATTCCAAGTGCAAAAATTTGAGTGTCAATATCTCGCAAGTCCCTAGAAGCTGTGACTCACGTACATTGGAGGGAATATAGAATGACTATATTTATATAATATCTGCATAGTGGCTATAATAATAAATTTTTGTTTTTAAAGAAAAAACATTACATGAGATGCAGGAGAAAGCTGTATCTCTTCCATGGGCAACCAGGTACTTGCTCACCACACCGGAGTGAGGCACTATCTATTACTAAGACTCCAAATGTCCAAACACTATTATATAAAGATACTAGCTGCGCTCCATGGTTGCACCCGAATAAGTTTTGGTCCCGTGGAAATATTGAGATGAAAAATAGATGTTGGCCAATTCTCAGATTTACCCATTTTTTTTTTTATTTACCCCATTTACGCAAAATATCATGAGAAATGGTCTAGCCGTTTCGGTAGAGTATGGTAACTAACATTGTGACACGAGATTTTTTAATACCAATAGAGATATTATATTATTATTACCCGTAGGCTGCAAATCCTCTGTACCTTCTTCTTGCACTTTGTAATAATTATGATCATTGTACTTGTAAACTTGTAACTTTCCTGTAAAAAGCAAAATTTAAATATTTAGACTTAAAACCATGTTTTAAAATAAGTAAAATAGACACAAAAAAACAGTATAATATTTGGGTGGGCATTAGATTATATCCGTTCGAAAATTGGGGTTTTGATGTTAGGATTATATAGAAAATATATATATGAGTATAATAAGGCTTGCTATGATCAATTACACTAGTTTTAGCATAGGGAAATGCATATTTTTTTCTCTATATTTTTAAATCTAAGTGCAATGGTTTGGTAGACCAAAGCTTGGCCCCCCGCCACTTCCGCTCTCAAGTAGTTTGTGCAGATGTATATTCGTCAACTGTCTGTGTCTGGTCTCCTCTTAACAATTTCATGACGGTGAAATAAAGTGGGAACAGCACAAGCTAGAATATGTTTTTTGTTTGTTGTGAAACGTGGCTCAAAATGTAAATGGGACACTGTATATCTTCCTACTACTTGACTTTGTTTTAATGCACACAACAGTTGGGACTATTGGTGTTGTCGATCCACTTTTTAAATCTTTGCAGACACTTGAGAAACTTGTGCAAACAGCCGGTTTACTGATACTAGGACAACTCAATATAACACACTTGCTATACTGCATTTAATGCAATTGCAAGTACATATTTACTGTTTATATAAAAACTCGCAAATAGAATGTAAACAACCAAAATTTTAAAAAATCTGATCTTTGAGTCTGTTTAATAATTCTTTCAAAGGTCGATGTACAACTAAAAGGGAAACCAAGAAACCAATGTTAAATACCAGCCGTTTATGTTATACTTAAATTATTTTAATATTGACGAATTTTGCACTACACTACTAAATCATACTATATTATAGTACATTTTAACTAACATTCTGGCACGATAATCTTAAAACCTATAGAGGATACATATATTATTATTACCCATAGGCTGCAAATCCTTTGTAACATCTTCTTCCATTTTGTAATAATTATGATCATTGTGAACTCTTGTAACCTTTGTATCCTGACGTCCAACTGCTACAGTCTCAGATGGTGCTGTATAAAGCAAAATTAAAATATTTAAACTTAAAACCATGTTTTAAAAAAAGTGAAATAGACGTACAGAAAAAACATTGTATCATTGGGTCTGCATTATAATAATATAATAATATTTGTAGACTTTACACACCACGTTAGTCTAGCCCCGTGCTAAGTACCGTAAGGACTTGTGTTACGGGTACTAGACAACGGAAATATATTTAATATGTTTAATAAATTTAAGAAATTTTATATATTTAAGATTTTTATTATAGAAATACATATTATAATACATAGATAAACATCCATGACCAAGGCGGGATTCGAACCCGCGACCCCTGGCGCTATATGCTCAGCTTATCAGAGCCCTGTACCACTGCGCCAGCCTGGTCGTCAAAATTTATCACACACAATCATTAGATTACATCTGCAAGAAGATTGGAGTTTCGAGGGTTGGATTATATAGATACTGGCTTTCTAAGACCAATTACAGCATAGTAGTCCTAGCATACAGAAATGCTTAATTATGTTTTTCATACATTTTTGAAATGGGTTGGAAGACCTAACCTTGGCCTGGTTAGCGAAGCGTAGCTCTCTATATTGGATAAAGTCTATAGCTTGTGTTATTTATTTTCGCACAGGGGGACTTTAGGGGGCAATAGGGGTCCCCTCCCCTTTCCCCCACTCCTCAGAGGGAACTTCTCACTCCCCTTTTCCAGTATAAATTCTGGCAGATGTATTCTATTATCTAAATTCTAATGCATCCCAGTATATTCATCAACTTACTAGGAACATCGGAATCTTTTTCTGGTCTCCTCTTAAACATTTCATGATGGTGAAATAAAGTGGGAACATCACAAGCTAGAATATGTTTCTTGTTTGTTGTGAAACGTGGCCCAAAATGTAAATAGCACATTGTATATTTTATTGCCACATTATCCGGTTTTAATATGGTTGTGCGCAACATTGGACGATTGATGTTGTCCATCCATTTTTTAAATGTCTTTGGACACTTGTGCAAACGCACGGACTTATGCTTACTGGTATTGGGACAACCCAATAAAAAGGGAAACCAAGAATCCAACGATAAACCAGCAGTTCATGTTAAACTTATAAATTATTGTAATATTGACGAATTTAGCACTAAACTTTTATACAAAATACTAGTACATTTGAACAAAGGTAAATTCTCTTTGGTCAAATAATACCCCAGCACATTGCAATGTTAAAATAATATGTAACAGAATGGAGATTGTCGTCCCACCTCTTGAATGGTCGTACCAAAGTCCATTTTCCCAAACGCGTCCTCCACTTACTTACTTTAAATAGTGTCTATTCACTTACCAGAAGAATTTATTGGGTCCCCTGTAAGCATTTCACTGCGCGTAAACAAAGTCGGGTAAGCACAAGCCAATATACGCCACTTCTTTGTCACAAAACGTCGCTCAAAGTGTTTGTGACAAACTTGTAAATAGCGCAGCTGACTTGAACTTTTGCTTCGCAGTAGATCACAATTAATATGCTGGACCCATTTTTGTAATCTCTTCTCACATTTCGGAAATCTGTGCAAAACACTATTTCCTTGCACTGTTAAACAACCTGGTACACAACATTTACGATAGTGCATCTTGATTCTTGACAAAGTTAAGAAAAATCTTCTACTGTTAAGTGGAACACAATGTATGAAATTTCTTTCAGAAGATCTACTTTACTCAACACACAAATAGTAAAAGCACCACAAACTATCTAAGTAAATGTTGTGTTATAAACATGGGGCGTAAACTTCGTTTATTTGACATTTGTGTTCCCGTTTGCTGCCCAGCAGTGCGGCTCGCTACTGCACAACAAACGGCATGAATTTATTGGCTACAAGTATTTACAGCCAATCAAAAGTATGAGTAACCGATGAAATAGATTGAAATAAATGAGCCAATGAAATTTACACCCACTAGATCAACATTGCGAATCCTATTTGTCGGTTTATAAACCGACCAAAACCGACCAATAGCACTCCATATTTTTTATTGAACAAAATTATAAATATGGACGCCATATTTGTGTGATAAGCGGAGTAGATCCTGTAGATGTTTTGAAAGAAATTTCATACATTTTCGTTCCAAATATCAGTAAAAGATTTTCTTGATTTTGTCAAGATGCCCTATCGTAAATGTTGTGTGCCGGTTTGTTTAAGTTTGCAAGGAAATAGTGTTTTACAGATTTTCAAAATGTGAGAACTGAGAAGAGACTACAAAAATGGGTCCATCATAATGTGGTCTATTGCGAAGCAAAAAAAAGTTTGTCACAAACACTTTGAGCGACGTTTTGTGAAAGAAGTCGCTTATATTGGCTTGTGCTTATCCTAGTTTGTTCACATGCAGTGAAATGCTTAATGCTTACTGGAGTCCCAATAAATTCTTCTGGTAAGTGAAGTAGACTTTCTCTACCCTACTAGTCTA
>LUGF01022623.1:714232-727589 GCA_001625245.1 Calycopis cecrops | reverse complement strand
GGTTTTAAAACAATCTGTACATAACTGTCACTCACACATTGAGCGAAAAATGAGACGTTTTCTTTGCGATGTTTATTTGAAATGCTCCATCTAGACGTGTATATAATCAAAGGTTTGGCATATTATCTTCTTGGTCAAAGACCTAAAACAAGTAATTTCAAAATCATACTAAAACATTTATGGACGCTTAAGTGGTTTTATCATTTGCATTAATGCAATTATTAGCTAACTCGTTAACTAATCGAGAAAGACAATAAAGATTTGTAATAATAAAAAAAAACTGCTCCTAAAAAGAAAAAACTGTGTCAAGTAAGAAGAATTTTGTCTGGGTTGCTTTTCGCAACCGTAGATATAACAAAAACGGAACAAGTTTAACATTTTTTCTACGATTTTTCAATCTTTCAAATCTTCTTTTCAGAGCGGTAGTTATTAAATGATGAAAAAAGTATATCAACTGTTATAGAATTGTTAATGCCTAGTGATGTGACAAGCAGTATAGACATCATTACTGATTTGCATCGATTATTATATGAGCTATAGAGCTATAGAGATTTTGCAATAAAATAATATTTATCAGCCCAGCTCTATTTTTGTATTTAACAGCAGTAACTGACTGACAGAACTGTATATTCTCTAGTCTCTACAGAATACTACTGTTTCTCTCGTTTCGGTTGTGTTTTGTGTTTTTATTTGGTTTTCTACTTATTGTTACCCGACCTGGCTTGTTTATGGACTGATTGATATTACGGAACGTTCACTGTTTATTCGTAACGTAAAAATAGAAACACTGATATCTATTTTTTTTCGGCTTTCGTGAAAGAAAATAGACTCATTTGTAGGCTCTGATAAAAACGCCAAATCTAATTATGTATTTTTTATCATGGGTCGCTTCCATTTCATTACAGACAATTTTAAGTATGGATTTTTGCCATTGTTCTTTAATAAAACAAACCAATAAGCCCAAGTTTCTACAAAAATAAGTGAAATCCCACCAAAAAACATTCTGTAAAAAAAACTAGCCAAGTTTCGATGGAGCTGCTTGTTTATCTATAAAAAGTAATGTAATCTAGACAAAGTCGTGCCAAGTCTAAGATTCGTTACTGCAATTTCTTTATATTGTCCGCTTATTGAATCTCAACATTTCCTAGATAAAACTTAAGACTTAACATTCTTTGTAGTACCTATGTTATTGGGCCAACGACCAAATCACGCAACGTTAACTATAATAATAAAGAAATCGCAGTAAGGAACATTAGATTTGACACGACTTCGTCTAGATTTCATCAATTTTTAGGGTTCCGTATCTCAAAGAGAAAAAATGGAACCCTTATAGGATCGCGTCGCTTTGTTCTCAGTCTGTCTGTACGTCTGTCAAGACCTAAAAGGCGTGAAGGAATTAAGCTGAAATTTTTGTCAAATACGGAGGTCAGTTACGTCTCAAGTTAACGCAATAAAAAGTTATAGCCAATTATGCACAAATTTTGTATGAAAACGTACTTTGTCGAAAACCAAAAACCTATCGGGCACTTCCCGTTGACCTGGAGATGTGAAATTTGGCAGAAGTAAGAACTTATAGCACATATATATAGGAATAAATCTGAAAACTAGTAAATTATATGTAGATCATTTGAAAAATCATTATCAACTTATAACTGTAATTCGTTGCCTACTAAATATGTGTGAGCAACGGCTTATATACGTTTGTCAACTTAAACGGCAGGCGTAAAGTTACAATAATTGAAACCATGCATTACGTTTGGATTACGGAACCCTCGGTGTGCGAGTCGGACTCGCACTTGGCCGGTTTTTTTAGAGATAAACAAGCAGCTCCATCGAGACTTGGCTAGTTTTTACAGAGTGTTTTTGGTGGGATATTACATAGAATAAAAACATAAAATTTATTGCATTTGAGAAATCTGATCAGGCTCAGCTTTTGGTAACGTGTCTGGAGGGAGAAGGAGGGAGGGCCACATATCTGTATAACCTCTATGCGGATGTCTATGGGCTTCGGTAGTCATGAAAATGGCTCGGATTACTCGTCTGCCCCCTTATACTATAAAAAAACGCACTAGCGTACAGCTAGTGTCAAATAAAATAATGGGGAACACTTTTAAAGCATTTTATTAATTTCAAAAATACTAGTACATAATCACACAGTATTAATTTATTGTGAGATACACACATAACTCCACATGAATTACAAAACTATCTTCATCTACCTCCCATAACATTTGATTCTTCCATACACTATCTTATACTACAACTAGAAATATACATGACGCTGCAAACTATACAGTAAGTAGGTTTGGCCCCATAAGCCCGGTGTGAGTACATCTAATCTCTTTATATCTTTACTTTCATAGAACAACCAACGACATAATTATAGTTGACGCCTTGAAAAACGACATTCTACCTCCGCAGTGTGGAAAAAAAACGTGTGTAACATTGACGCTCAGCATAACGCTTTACAGTGCTTGCTTTTCTTCTGAAGTGAAGAAATTCTTTAGAATTACGGTCGTTCTTAAGTCAACTTTAGTCGCGTGTCGGAGCTAACACACTTTTTTATCACAAAAACAAGAAAAAAAAACAATATTCTCTATGCATGGAAATAGTGAATCACAAACATGTAACACTTGTCCATTTTTTACAAAAAGGTAAAAGCAAAAATTATATATTTAGTCGTAATGTTTTGGACATGACATTCTTTAACATAATAATATACTTAGTGTGGCCATAAATACTGTTACAGTAAAAAAAAAAATATTACATTTGAATTTGCAATCTTTCATTTTTATACGATTGCTCATTGTGTTTTCTCATTTTGGCGCCAATACATTGTACAATATTTTGCGATAATTAAAATGGAGTGGGGTGATTAAGAGAACAGAATCGCTGTGATTGCATTACACAAAGTGGATATGGAGACAAATGCAATTTGCTATTAGTCAAATGTACTAATGTAGGTATTAATAATAACACCATGTTCAATAATCAAGTATGGTCCTTCCAGCAAGACTCGGAGCCGGGTCATAAAGCTCGGTCCACGCAGTCTTGGTTGGAAGCGAACGTCTCGGACTTCAGCAGAGCTGATGAAGACTGGCCGTCGTCTAGTCCCGATCTTAATCCGATGGATTATGATTTATGGTCATTGGCAGTGAAGAATTTTCCCAAGGAAAGAGTGCGTGCTTCTATTGACAACTGGCCTCAACATTTAAAGGACTGTATTGTAGCCAATAGAGACCACTTCGAAGAAGCTTTTCATGTTTTTATTTGTTTTATATTTCTGTATTAAAGTAACACATTGTAAAAATAATAAAATATGTTATTTGCAAATAAAAATAAATATTTTTTTTTCTAACAGAACTTATGGCTAGACTCGGTATTTGTAGAGATTTATAATCACATTTTTACTTAGTATTTTGTTCGTCAAAATCAATGTTTAAAAAAAAAAAGACAGCTATAATATTTGTTACACATAACTAGAACTAGCTTTACTCTAGTAATGCTAATCCAGAGTCATCAATTAATTTTTGAGCATTGATGAAATGTCTTAAACTGTTCAAATCAAACATAGTAATGTTAAGTGTAGTAACACTTTACTTGAAATATATTTAAATATATTTGTCTCAAGATAAATATCCATACAGCATATATAAGGATACATAATATACAGATTAGGAAACATTTATTGAAATCTCTTTTCAGCTGTTTTGACTCTTCTTAGATTGCACAATGAAGATAAATTCATTAATTACACAATGAAAAATCAAAATTAATTACATAAAGAGGAAGCTTTCTCCATATTTTGTACACAGTAACAAATATCTACCCGAAAATGAAACCAATTATTATTCATATTAAAGTAAAGTATTTAGTATTATATGTAAGAAACACCGCGTTACCGCTCTGCCACGGACACAGCGTTGCGACTTGCGGCGCGGCGAGCGGCGAGGTGAGCGGCAAGACGTGACATACAAAATGTATGCGCCATGCCACGGCCACAGCGGTGCGATTTGCGGCGCGGCGAGCGGCGAGGCAATACTCGGCGAGCGGCGAGGCAATACTCGACGCGCGAGTGAGAGAGAGACAGACGATCCGCTCACCGCACCGCAAGTCGCACCGCTGTGTCTGTGGCCAGGCCGTTAAAGAGACAGCTGTGCTGTCGCATTTCGTGCGGTGTGTCATGTCCTGGTGGCCATCACCAAACATATTTTTTTAAAGCACACTACCATAAAGCAATTAACAATTTACAGTAAGAATTTGGTGAAACAGTTTCACTTTGTAAATAATTATTTTTATATACATAATGGTAATAAAGTGTAGTGCACATTTAAATGCACAATAATATAAATGTTTCACAAAAATATAGAAAAAGTTCAAAAGCAAAGTATGCGAAATAGATTAGAAAACGAAAGATAAAATATTATGTACAAATTTATTTGATAAAAATAATCAATTTTTGATTGTCTACTCAAAAAAAATTATAAACTAAATTTTTTCAAATTTTAATGACAAAAAAAGAATCTCAATTTTTTTTAAGTGGCTTTTTTTATTGGCGTGGAAAACATGGTAAAGGAAAAATTATGACAAACGTAAAAAATCGTCGAAATAATAATTGTTATCTAAAAATTAATATGCATTAATAAATAATTAATATTGTTACACAATATTTATGTTTCACGCATATTCTCTTTCATTTGCACTATCTATATTTCTAAGTATTATCAAAAAAAAGGAACTAAAAATACTAGGATCACAACAATTAGACAGTCAAGTCAGATTAGTATCTTATTTTCTTTTATAAACTGATTAAATTTATTACAACAATTAATTAATATAGTGCATACAAATTGGTTGTACATAAATTGTCGAGACAAAAAAATAATACTGGAGATGCCAAAAGAAGGCTGACTGTACTTCAAAATTTCCATGACAGGTTATATTATTTTTATAATTTATATAATTATAACATTATAAACCATATAAAAGTTAATTCTTATACTTTTTATTAAGTGTGAACTATGCGGAACGTGGACTTATTCAATTGTGTCTCAGGATATTTCACTATTTTTTAAATTCTATTACAACGAACATAGAGGATCGATTCATGGCCATAGAGAATTGACATAGCTAAGGGGCTGATTATAAATTTATACAATAACATAAACCGTATGATGCGAGCGTTATCAAACTCAAACCATGATTACTATATTAAGGTTACATGCTAACAAATATCAAAATGCAATAAATTCTTGTGCTAACCTAAAAACAGACTTCTAACGTGACGTAATGGCAATTTATGACGTATCACAAGCCTCAAGACTATTCCATTATTTAAGTGCTGAGAACGTCGAAACTAAAATTGGGTCCTTGATAAATGGCTGTACAAAAATACAATTTCACAACTTACTACTTGAACAGTTGTTCATTTTGCCAACTCATTATAATTTTTGTCCATGGTCTACGGTTTTTCTAATTCTTTCGAATATTCAAAATGTCAACGCACATGTCAAAAAGATGCAAATGTCAAATTCAGTACACCATAGACAAACGCGAGGTAAAAAAACTCAAATATCACTTATATCTTTGCATTATTCTCTTTGTTAATCATTTAGATTAGGAACACAAAAATATTATGAGTGGACCAAAAAGTATATGAGCAAAATCACAACATTTGTAATGAACCTGTTTAGTTAATCACTTATGCCTTTATCATGTATACTACTACTCTCATTTAATATTATATAATAATATGTCTATACAAGCTATATACTAATGCGTTTCATTACAGGTACGACATGAAATAGGTATGGAACCTTATCACCCTCGGGGATACTTTGGGGTTTAATATTTTTAACTATACCCGTCTCATAGAGGCAAGTGGTATTTGAGCCTATGTGGCCCTATTCTACCCCGACAACCTATCCAAGCAACCCAATTTTTACTTTTAAATAATGGCATAAACCTTGGGCAGTCATATCAGTCCACAACTATATTTAATGAGTAATAATAGTAGAATGCAAGCACTGCGGTACGACGTGTCGATAGGGTAGTCTATAGTTCTTTACCGTGCGTGCGGCTAGACACTTGAGCGTGGTATACTTCAGGGGGTTGACTATGGATGCTATGTTCTGTTGGGAGGACTTTAGTATCTCTTCAGGCGTCTCTCCCTCGTAATTGACTGTGTCTATGTGAGCTCCGTGCGCTAGGAGCTCTCTGACTACTTCGGCTGGGCACGGGTTTAACTGGAATACAAATTGTGGTTTAGTAAATATTAAATTTTTAATATTGTTGGTTTTGAATATTCAATAAAGATATTAATTTCATGTACATAGTTTCTTCTTAAATTCTGCCTCGATGTATACGAGGCAACAGGCTTTGTGAAGCCAAAAGAAAAATACGTGACACATATCACATATTTCTCCATGTTCAGTTTTTCTTTCGGACACTATTTCTTAATTCATATTAAGAATAGGAGGGTATTTGACACTTATTTGATTTTTTTTAATGTTGTTGTTTTGTTATGTTAAACACGTTACATAAATATTTCCAGAAAATAAGCAGTATTAACAACAAAAAAACAATGTTAAAGTTTGAGTTATTACACTCGCGCCTAAAACAGTGCCAACTGTCATGGCGGCGCAATATGATTAGATTGACGTCAAACGCAAGTGACAAAAGTGTAAACACTAGGCAGTTCGGCTAGAGTTTACTTGCCGGTGACGTCATCTGGGATTCAACCGATCACAAAACGTTTTTGACGTTGACTAATAATTACTACATTATTTCGCAATTTTGTCAAAAAATATGCATTATTTTGCATAAAATAGAGATGTATTTGGTTCATTATAATATTATCTAATAGGATGACAACAATTCGTTGCATATTTTTAATAGTGTAGAATACCCTATTATATTAATTTTAAAACACATAATTATATCCTGCTAGCACAGTTGGCTACTCGACGGCTGCCGTAGACAAAGTGCGTCTACGAGAGTATTGCTACTACAGCGTCGCTGTGACGTCACCGACGCCAAGGTACGGCTGTATACTACCGTGTGCCCCACCTCCGCGGTTACTAGGGGGCGTCGTTGTGATATTAGAGACGCTAGCACAGCTATGTATTACCTTGGCTACGAGGTGCAGTGAGAGCGACGAGCGCGTGCGGCGTCGTGCGTGCGCTCCGCCTTCGCGGATACGAGGGTAGTGTAACTGTAGCGTCACTGTGACGTTAGAGACGATAGCGCAGCTATGTATTACCTTGGCTACAAGGTGCAGCGGCGTGTTGCCGTCGGCGTCTCTCGCGTCGGGCGCGGCGCCGAGCCGCAGCATGAGCGCGACGAGCGCGCGCGGCGCCGGCGCGGCCGCGTCCGCGAGCGAGCCGCGCGTGCGCCCCGCCTCTGCGGAGCACGCGACGTGCAGCGCCGACCGCCCTTGACGTACCTGCGAGAAATTGACAGTTAGTCAGACATTGAATGTTAGTCAGGAGGACCTTGAGGAATAATAAAATTGGATGTTCTAATGGTAAGCTCGGGGATTAATACGTGAATGTCAAAGTCAGGGGTTTATAAAACTTTTTGGTTTATTGTAGAATGTTATAAATCAGGGTTTCTTGATCTTTGGGGATTAATAAGAGGATGTTATAAGTCAGGGGTTCTCGAAATATGAGGATTAATATTATGAATGTTATAGGTCAGGGGATATAAGGGGTTTATTGTTGAATGTTATAAGTCAAAGGTTTTACGATATTTTGGGATTAATAAGTGGACTTTATAAGTCAGAAGCTCTCGAACTTTCGGGATTAGTAATACGTAAGGTTCTCACCTTAATATCTAACTTAACAAGCGAGTACACAGCCTTATGTATCTGTCTGGAGACGTCCTCAGTGCAGTCGGGCTCCTCTAGTAGCCTCGCCATGAGCGCCGCGAGATGTAGACAGATCACCAGCACTCGCTGCAGTGTGCTGAGCGTCTGTTCTCTGTCGATGTTCAGTAACAGCTCCATGCCTCGGTCGATCTCTGATAGAGCTTTCCTGAATACAGGATCTATGTCTTCAAAGGTTACAGGTGGGATGATTCGGCCTGGAATAGAAGAATGCAGTGTTAGCGATGTAGTTAGCAGATGAAAGGTCTGGATAGTAAATATAATGACCATAACGTTCTGCAATACACTATTAGCTAGTTTTTAAGTATAGTAAGAAAATTTTATGGGTCTTCGATCATTAGTGGGAGGGGCTTATATCATAGTGTATCCGTAAGCGGCGATTTCGCTCGCTCTGCATGTACCAGAAAGGCTCACTGTATTATAAGAATTTTTAAGGACTGTTAGTATAAGGATAGTCATTACAGAGCGATACCTCTTACTTACAATACAAACGCCTTCTATACTAAAATACTGGGTGTATTGGGAGGCTATAGTGAGTAGGTAATTATAATTAAAACTAGCCTCTATTGAAACAGAGTATTTAGATAGACCACACCCATTAGCGGGAAGTGCCTATGCGGACGTCCATGGGCGTCGGTAGTCGTGAAAAAGGCTCCGACTGCTCGGTTGTCACCATACACCATAAAAAAAAGACTATACTACAGGCCCCGCCCACCAATGGGAGAGGCCTACACGCACCTCTGAGCGGCGGCCTCGCTCTCTCCGCCAGCATGTACGAGAAAAGCTCCGCGAAGCTGTAGAGGCTGGACTGCGTGAGCGGCGACAGCGGAGGCAGCACAGCCCGCTGCATGTCGAGCGCGTGGTGCCACAGCTGCCGGCAGCGGGCGAAGCGGCCCGCATCCGCGTACACGGCGCCGCGGTAGCGCACGTAGTATGACGTGTCGGGGTGAGCCGGACCTGAAGGTACAAAATGAATGTTATATACATATATTTTATCATCTGCCTGGTGTCCGTGACGTCTTATTGGCACTTCGGTATTGGACAGATGCAAGGTAAGCATAACATATAGCGTCTGTGTGGCGTACGTGACGTCATATCAGCACTCTAGTGTGCTAATGGAACTCATCAAAATGAACGGGAAGCGAAAATCGAAATGGTCAGGACACAGAATAATTAACAAATATGTAGATATTTTGCATACACTTACTATCTAAATTTCTGTTACCACCCAAACTGCACATCTCTTAACTAAACAAGACTATTTCAATTGAGAAAAAGAAATAAAATATGTTTTCTTCTTAATCTACTAATGCAGGAAAGGCTGAATGATAAAGTGCGATGTCGTACATGGTACATGTGGTCCTTCGAGCCGGATATGACCAGCAACCTACAGTTCCATATTAATATAATTGACTTGACTTTTTAACACTCTACTGGACTCTATACTAGTGACGTACCAAGTATCCTCTCCCTGATGACCAGCGCTTGCATCCGCATAGCATCAGGATCCGCCAGTAGCTCCTCTAGTTGCTGAGGGTTGCTGGGCTCCACAGCGTATTCGTAGGCCTCTATGCGCGGCACGTCCTTAGGTTTCGGTATGGACTCGCCCTCAGCTGGGAACCTGGGAATGTAAGATTCGTAACTGTACTTTATATTTTAGATACATATAGTGGCTAGTTTCACAGTTATTCTAAGAGCCTCACATATTAAAGGTTATTCAATAGATAAGAATAACTACCACATAAATACTTAATGTTATAAATGAAACCGAAATTTGTAGTTACTAGTAAGTTCTTGATTGACTAATAGGGACCTTAATAATACTGGCCTTAAGTTCCATTATCTGCTACGGTCTAATAAACGTAGGATCCGACTTCTCCTCTTGTGTAAGTCGCTCGCAGCTGGAGCGCCATCGCCTACCACCTCCTGCACGCCTGGTACTCGTCAACACTAGCTCTCTCCTACCTGTCGACTTGGCCCACTTTCACAGCGCCAGGGCTCCCACCTTGTCTGTCCTCTAGCCCCCAGCAGCTCGAGCGCTATCACCTACCACCTCCTGCTCGCCTGGTACTCGTGAACACTAGCTCTCCCCTACCTGTCGTCCATGGCCGTCTTCCGCAGCGCCAGGGCTCCCACCTTGTCGGTCCTCTAGCCCCCAGCAGCTCGAGCGCTATCACCTGCCACCTCCTGCTCGCCGGGTACTCGTCAACACTAGCTCTCCCCTACCTGTCGTCCATGGCCCTCTTCCACAGCGCCAGGGCTCCGACCATGTCTCTCCTCTTGTCCACGTACGTAGCCCCCAGCAGTTCCAGCGCATCGATCCGCTGCTGCCGAGAGACCAGCCCCGACTCCACGCTTATCAGGTGCTCCACTATGTGCGTGTGGCCCGTCACCGACGCCGCCAGGAGGGGTGTCATACCTGGAAACACATTTTTTATATTAGCAAAAGGGACACTATCGTAGGATTACCGCGAGCAATATGATCGTTATAAGACCTAGAAGATATCTAGTTCTGTGAGTTTGCTACTGTGATCACCGGATTTGTATTTTTTAACACTATATGTATAGTATTTTCATAGTATATATTTTAAGTGGACTTGTCACTTTTTGCCACAATTGAACTCTTTTGACGCCTCACGCCGCTGTCAACGCCTATAGACGTCCAACATCGATATTGTTGTGTGACGTCTTGTTCTTATTCCCTCGAATAGACCACCGGGACCAGCTAAACTTTTTTTTTATGCCAAGCTCAGTATATAAGTGGTATAGAAATGTCGTCCTAGCCGATTTAGGCTACGGCGGCCGTCTATAGACGTGCTATCTGCGCAGGACATATTATAGTGCACAAGTGTGCGCGCCGACACAAGTGCACTCCAATTCCGATGGGATGGCAATCCGACGCGACCGGCGAGAAATAAATCGCAGGTACGAAGGCTTAACGTGCTCTCCGAGGCACGGGGGTGTAACACCGCCAACTTCATTACTTTGGACTGTTATTAGAAATTGATAAATCCCAATAACAATTGTATATAATATATAGAAATGACTCACCATACGAGTCCACATCCATAGTAGCACCATGCTTTAGCAGCATCTTCAGTATATGCAGCGAGCCGCTTTCAGCGCAGTCGTGCAGCGCTGTGTTGCCCTTCACGCTCTTCCTGTTGACATCGGCGTTGAGCTGGAGGAGGTACTTCGCGATGTGGATGTGGCCCTTGTAGCAGGCTATCATGAGGCACGTGTGGCCGTGCCGGTTCGCTATCTCTATATCTGGAAAGTGAAGAAAATAAATAAAAATAAGATAATTGAAACAATACATCTATAAATTAGACGACCGGATGGCGCAGTGGTAAGATAGCTCGGCTAAGCGGAGCATGTTGGGCCATGGGACGCGGGTTCGAATTCCACCTAGGACGTTTTTATTTTTATTTTATTGGGAAAACAAATAGTGATTTCAAAACTACAATGATAATCTTATTAAATAGACTTTCCATTAAAATGTGTTTGTCTATGTATTATAATATGTAATTATAAAATAAAATTCTAAAATTTTATAAATTTAAGAAACTTTATACACACATAAAGTTTCTTAAATTTATAAAAACATATTATAGTAGTTTATGCAACTGTCATATAAATAAGGGTATTAAAACACGAGTTTGACTTTTTGAAACGAGCTTTAGCGAGTTTCAAAATAATACCTAACGAGTGTTTTAATACCCGTGTTATATGCAGTTGCATACACTAATTTATCTTCACTAATGCAATTAATCAATTAATCAAACATTGCGAAACATGAAATTCACGCGTAAGTAGGTACGTGTATTGTCCGACTGACGACTGTTTTACCGACGAGGCGACGACTGCTTGACCGACAAGGCGACGACTGTTTGACCGACCGACGTGGCGACGACTGCTTGACCGACAATTTAAAATGTTCTTGAAAATAAATATTTTTTATTAAATACTTTAATTTGATTGCAAAAATTACGGCGCGTAAAAATATACTTTTTATAATTCAATGTTAAAATACTAGCTTCAATGTTGAAATATAATGTGAAAAAATCACATGACTTTACTTTTAAATTTCTACTAAACAGTAGATTATTCGTTATCTGTGACGTACATTTTTGCTTTCATTTTTTTGTAGAGCTTTGTCTCTTTCTCGCAAATCCTTCGCAAGCTGGCATTGAACCAATGAGAGCGCAGCTGCAGCGCTCTGGGCCAATCATGAGCGAGCGCGCGCTGTTAAGGATTTTGACATACGTCTCTCTCACCATTTTTCTCTCCCTCTCGCTCTCACACAGTGTTATAATGAGATTTTACGATATCGATTTGGATAATATAACATAATGTCAAATTGAGTTTTTTGTTGTCTGAGCTATAACAGTAGTCATTATAAGTCAAGTATTGGAAACATAAGTAGAATGTTACAACATTAGTGTAGATAAAATATATTACCGTTGTCTAGTACCCGTAACACAAGTTCTTACGGTACTTAATACGAGGCTAGGCTGACGAGGTGTGTTAAGTCCGCAAATATTATTAAAAAAAAGATGAGACATATTTTTGTGAGATAATATAAAACAACATTATTAATTTTTCATTCAGAACATTATTTGTTACGAGTCCCAACTCCCGCTATCTATCATACAACAAAACGTCTTTTACTACAATTTAATATGTACGCGTTAAATATCTCCAAATTCATTCAACATTATTGTAATACAGTTCGTGAATATACGTTGGAAGCATTCAGTATTTCTTTTACTACACACCACGAACATTATTCATAAAAAACAATAAAAACAGAGACAGGAAATTAAAAATACAATAGTGAGCGCAACTCAGATTCACGGCGCTACGAGTTGAGCTACTAAATACAAGCCATTGTTATTTATTTTAAGGGTCAATTCACACCACTTTATTTTCATTACTATAGTACTTATTATCGAAATCTCGCGACTTCTGGAGCATTCCAGCGACTTCTCGCGCATTCCAGCGACTTCGCGGGAATCCGCGCGACTCGTTCGAGTTTCTCATGCGATAAGTATTATAGTAATTATTATAAAGTTGAAATTCATATGACACATAAACTGCGCTCCGCTTCGCTGCCCTTCGCCGCGCCTTTGGTGTGAATTGACCGGAAGTTATCACTCCTATCGACAGTCCCCATGTCTGCACCTCGTTTTGCATTATATTTTGTACTTACGAGTAAACTAGAAATTATCAACGCCCATCTGCTGCACATTATCTCCTGCTATCGTGCTATCGTGTGAGCTAGAGCCATATCTGTTTCCTGAACTGTTCCATTATAGTCCAGGAACCTGAAGATCATGTCTCGCCGGTATCGTGTAAGCGAGAGGCACCTCGGTCGCGCTAGTTCTATCTCTCTCACTCACCAGCGCCGTTCTCGACCAGGAACCGGACGATCTCGTAGTGTCCGTCGAAGCAGGCGGCCCGTAGCGGCGT
>LUGF01022623.1:694480-705977 GCA_001625245.1 Calycopis cecrops | reverse complement strand
ATGCTCGTTGTCCTCTGCGGCCGTTTAGTGGTTGGTCCGCCGCCTAGCGGATGGGACCAGCCAATGCCGGAGGTCCTCCACCCGTCCTTTATATTAGCAGATGGCGGCGTGGACTCCGACGACCGGCGTGGTGTGCTCCGTTGGAGCATTGGGACACTCACACAGCACGAAACGCGACAGCACAATCGTCACTTCACGGCAGTAAAGTGAGCGAAAGGTCGACCTAGCGAAAGGAAACCTCCGGCCGTGCTGGACCAATTCCGCTGCACATCTGCAAGCATCCACTTACTTTTTTCATACGGCTATCGTTTAGATTTTATTTTATTTATTTATTTTATTTATTCAATTCAATGAACGGGAATACTCATATTATAAGATTAGAAATAGATATGGTTTTTTTATAGCATAGGAGGCAAACGAGCAAATGGGTACCTGATGTAAAGTGATCACCAACGCCCACAGACATCCGTAACACCAGAGGTCTAACAGATGCCTTGCTGACCTTTGAGGAAAGAATAAGCTCGTTTCTTGAAGATCCCTAGGTCGTTTAGATCCGGAAATACCGAGAAATATAATAATACTAGCTTCCGACAGCGGCTTCGCCCGCGTGGATTTCGGACTTCAAAAATGATTCAAAATCTCATTATGTTATTCTGATATGAAAGCTATATTACTGTAAAGTTTCAGGAAATTCCGTTCAGTAGTTTTTGTGTGAAAGAGTAACAAACATCCTTACAAACTTTCGCATTTATAATATTAGTAGGATAAATTTTTAAGCCTCTTTGGAATTTAAGAAACGAAAAGAGTTTTTAAAAGCAATATTCATCATGAGCATGAGGACGTCGGCTGCTGGACTCAGCCCTCCCCCGTGTTACCCCAGCTCACGGCCAAGAGGCACTTGCATCCAGCGACTCCCCGCCACCAACTCGTCAGTCCGCCGTCCAACACCGTATTGTAGAAAGGAAAAATAAAAACAACAGTAATGTGCAATGATTACACGAATTGAGAAAGCGTAACCATTGTCCAAACTTATTTGAATAGTAATTATTATTTTTTTTAATAATATTCTGTGCAAACTTATAACATGTGTTTTTTTATAGCATAGGAGGCAAACGAGCTGGGCCACCTGATGTTGAGTAACCACCAACGCCCACAGACATCCGCACCACCAGAGGTCTAGCAGATGTAGGGTTGCCATCTCAGAAATCTGTCAACCAGGACAAGGCACGTAAGAACCCCGGATTTCTGAGCTTCCTACCCGGACGTTAGAAAATAGTATTTTTCATAAGATACTCAGAAGGATAAAATATAATTTTAATTAAATTTAAATTTAATGGTCATAAATCAATAATTATTTATTTTAATGCTATTTTAAACTAAATGACGGACTTAAAAAAATACTTCCAGTAACCATAAACATTTCTTTCAAATCTTGAAATTTTTAGTCTTACTTTTTTTAATCAAATCAATCAAATCAAAACCCGGACTACAAATTAAACCCCGCCCGGACGCTCCCCGGACGCCCTCTAAACTAGGACAAATCCGGGGAAACCAGGACGGATGGCAACCCTAAGCAGATGCGACCTTTCGAGAGATGAAATGCTCTTGGATTCAGTAATAAGTTTTAAGATGCAGATCATTCCTGCAATCAAATTGAGCTGGTAAACCATACCTAAGGGCTTTTTCTACCATAATACCACAACAGTAAATTCAAACAAAATGAAATTAAATAATTTTATTCAGAACTATTTGGGTTAACCCGTCATTATTGAGAGTCAAAAATAAATACCAAAAATAATAATAAATAGTACAATAGGAACACAGCCTAAGTTACTTCCTCATGCCGTCATGCCATCTCTGTGGTGAAGCCCAGGATACTGCTCTACATACTCTGGCTCAATGTGTTGCCTGCGCACAACGAACGGGCATCTCCAATAGATGTCATAGGAGCAGACCTCTCGCTGCCAGCACTAATTAGAGCTATGCTGGGACGCGATGAGGCTTGGAACGCGGTAGATTGCTCTGCGAGCTCTATGAGTGGTAAAGGAGAGGCGGAGAGGCTGAGAGAGGCGGAGTGACTGAGAGCCACTGATATTCAGTTCACGAGAAGTCCAAGGCGTAGGCGCGAACTGCAATCCTCGCCTTAGGAAAGGACACAGGGCGACGACTTGGGGAAGTCGTCACCTATTTAAGAAGACCCGAGTTGCCGGTGTGGAAATGTGTGTTCCAGCACACCTCAACGCAACGTAGTCTAGGGAGTGACTTTCCCGTGATGAGCCTCAAGGGCACCGGAGGGCGTAGAACTGGCGCAGCACTGGAGCGGGCATATATAACCCAAGTATCACATTAAAAAAAAAAAAAGTGCCATCGACACGAAGAAGAAGAAGAAGACCGGAGGAAGAAGAACCGGCGAAACAAACTCAGCGGGACTTTATTTGACTGTGACAATTAAGGCTATATTAATATACAATTATGATACAGAGGCAATTGAATGACATTTGAACACTTATGTAAAGTGGCAAACAACGTATCTTTATCTGGTAATTGTTTTTACGAAATTAAAAACACGGCCGTATACTAAGGGCCAGTTTAACGTGTTTCAAATATAGTCATGATCATATGGAACAAGCTTCTAGACTGCCACGCCAACTGGTGGCACAGATGTGAACCATACACATTTTCGTTTGGCGTTTGTTAGTAAATACATTTTATTACGCAAGATGTTTTCAATATTAAATGTCAACATGTCATTGTCGGTAAGTATTTAATGGGTATAACACTGGAGCACCACATTCACTGTAAGTGCTGTCTCTATTTGTATTGCGTAATAAATAAATTATGAATGCGTTTTCAATTTGCGGAAAAAAAACTGTCAAACTGGCCCATGGAGGTGGGAGAAGAGAGGAGGGCAGCGCATCTGTATGGCCTTTTATCATAGTTCAGTTTTTTATGGCATAAGGAGGGCAAACGAGCAGTCGGAGCCATTTTCATGACTACCGACGCCCATAGAGGCAATATAGATGTGCTGCCCACCTTACTCCTCCCACCTCTATGGGCCACCGGCTACTTATACACCGCATGAAACGCGACAGCACAGCTGTTATCGTGTAAGCGAGAGGCCCCGTTCGTGCCGGCCCAATTCGGCTGCATGTAAGCATGCAGTGTGACACTACCTCTTACCCAAGTTTGAGTGGCGATTACAGAAGAGAAATAATAATTAAAAAATCATTAAACAACACAGCCATACATCTACGCTTGCGTCTTGTTGCTAAGAATACTACAAATAAAAGCATGTTAAAATTATGCGTATGCAATATGCATGCAAATTAAATGAATAAACACATTTTAGTTCTAGAAATTATAAAAGTATGCGTCTTGAATATGTACAAAAACGATGAAACAAATAATCGAAAACTACACTATTTACAATAAAACAAATGTAACGGATTTTATTGCGGTTTATTTAATTATTTTACAAACCAGACGTTTCAGAAACCACCATGGACACGGATTGACCTGACTGTGACCCTGGTTGTTGTAAAGCTTGAAAAAAAAACATGAGACATCATTATGAGAACTACACTTACTTTATTATTTTTTCAAATAATATTTTTTAAATTGTTTTTAATTACCCAACGATATAGTGCAGGATCCTCAATATATTTTTTTCATTGTTGTTAGTGATGTTACTATCAAAGAAAATTTGACGTAAGGTTTGTTTTGATGAGACCCCAAAAAAAAAATCTAAAAAAATTACAATTCTAGCAGAAATATTGTGACCTTCTTCTGTGTAGTACTAATAACCTACCACGCAATTTGTAGGACAATGTGAAAACAGAAAAAAAATTCAGGTCGTTATTAATTGTGCAAAAAAAAATTAAAGTATTTAGAAATTTTGCATACTTAAATAGGTATACAAAGAACTAACACAATATGTTAAATAATATATATTTTTACAGAGACATAGATTACAATCTGAAATAATATAATAATATTTTATCCTCATAAAATAAATGATTACCTTTACGCGGGTGAAATCACGGGGCACTGTAAATTTTATTCAAATTGCGGTCGAATTTAGACCAAGCGCTAATAATAATGAAACAAATACTTACAACCATTATCACTATCCTAATTGCAACACGAGTGGTTTATATTCGAGGCGGTCACGGTACTTTCTCGCGCGCGTTTCGATATCGAACTGAACCGCGTATCTCGACGACATCCGCAAGACAATACGTTTCACAACGCTTACTCACTTATTGTTATTATTGGATTAAGGGTTTTCAACGTTCGACTGATTTAACTAATTATGTACTTTATACATTTAAAATAAATAATTATAACCATTATCACTACCCTAATTGCAACACAAGTTGGGTTATATTCAAGGCTATTTTCGATATAGAAGGTAATAAGCGGTTCAGGCGTATATCCGTAACATCCACAAAACAATAGGTGAATGTTTCAATTTCCAACGATTTATCAGTTAATATTATTAGACTACGGGTTTTCAAAGTACAATTAATTATACTAAATATATGTACAGGGTTATTTTTTGGTTACCGGCCATACTTAAAAATAAGGAAATAAACATCATTTCAAGGATGTGTTTTAATTTTATCGTCTTATTTGTAATATTTTGTTACATATTTGAAACGGTCCGTAAATATACCTACGCGCATTAGCATCCGAAGAGTGTGTTGACCTCAACAGCTGATTGTGTTTCGTATCCAATGCGTGCGACCGCCGCGCGCGCTTCGCACCGCAACTATGATCAATTGACAATTATGTTACCCACACGGTATAATTTATTTTCGTACGGGACAACAATATTTTTTCAAATTATTTTTTTATTAGTTTTATTTCATAAATCGAATGTATTATCGATTCTGAACCAAATCTGAAAATATGGCCGGTGACCAAAAACTAACCCTGTATATTATATTTAAAAAAAAAAAACTTAATACAAATACTTACAGTTACCACTATCCTAATTGTAACATATTACACAAGTGGATTATGAGTTATGACTTTTGTTCGAGGCGATACTTTCTCTCGCTCGTTTCGATATCGAACTGAACCGCGTATCTCGACGACGTTTCACAACGCTTACTAATTTTAATTCGTAGAGTAAGGGTTTTCATTGGCTCAAAATTTCACTCTCTGATAAAACAACTGTTTCGGGACCCGCAACGAATTTAATCAAAAGAAAATAGGTGTTGGAAGTTATTACAGTTTCCCCTTCTATTCAATACGGAGACAATGCTCACTTTGTCAATTACAACGACAGTCAAACAAACATAGTGAGGTGACGATCAGCTGCTATACATCAAGGATCGGCCATGATAATAATAGTATATATATTATGTTTGATGCATTATACGTTTTTTAATGCATTATCGGGATGCACCTCTCTCATTTGTGGAAAATAGGGGGGTCTGTAACCTATCGACCAAAATTCTTAGATACCACCCTAGACGAGTTTTTAGAATCGATGAGGCTGTACTGAGCTTCCTGCGGCATACTTTCTATATAAAAAAAGAAAAAGATAGGCAGCCAGGTGAAGATCAGCTGCTATATTATTAGATGTCATTAAATTGAGGAATGCATACGACAATGGACGTCATGATTACGAATATCATGTCAACATCAAATTGATTGAAATTATCCAATTAAATATTTACGTCACGCGAACTGACGAAAGTCACAAAATCGATTGACTAAAATAAACGACTGGCCAAGTTTGTCGCGGTTGTCATCGCGTTCCCGTGGCTTCTATCGGCGGATGTGAAGAAACACAGCTGGGGTTTAGTGGGTAGGGGGGTTAAGCATTCGTGTCCCAGGTACCCTCCAGGTTTCCTCAACCTGGGGAATGTTTAAGAGCTAAGAGCAGTCTCCAGAGAAAAAAAAGCTAAATTTAATCGTTATAACAACAACGATACATCTTCACGATAGGTGCCGTAGTAGGAGAGAAAGAGAACCTACTCCCACTTGTCACAATTCAAAATAAAAAAGAGAATCTACTCCCACTTGTCACAATTTAAAATAAGAAAGAACCTACTCCCACTTGTCACAATTCAAAATAAAAAAGAGAATCTACTCCCACTTGTCACAATTTAATATAAGAAAGAGATTCTACTCCCACTTGTCACAATTTAAAATAAGAAAGAACCTACTCCCACTTGTCACAATTCAAAATAAAAAAGAGAATCTACTCCCACTTGTCACAATTTAAAATAAGAAAGAACCTACTCCCACTTGTCACAATTCAAAATAAAAAAGAGAATCTACTGCCACTTGTCACAATTTAAAATAAGAAAGAGATTCTACGCCCACTTGTCACAATTTAAAATAAGAAAGAACCTACTCCCACTTGTCACAATTTAAAATAAGAAAGAACCTACTCCCACTTGTCACAATTCAAAATAAAAAGAGAATCTACTCCCACTTGTCACAATTTAAAATAAGAAAGAACCTATTCCCACTTGTCACAATTCAAAATAAAAAGAGAATCTACTCCCACTTGTCACAATTTAAAATAAGAAAGAACCTACTCCCACTTGTCACAATTCAAAATAAAAAAGAGAATCTACTCCCACTTGTCACAATTTAAAATAAGAAAGAGATTCTACTCCCACTTGTTACAATTTAGTCATTTTATATTTTGTCTCGCACATACGAGCCAGTTATGACAGTTGCTGTCAAGGACATGGCGTGTCATCTAAAGAAACAAGTAAAACGTAAACAAGTAAAATTCAGGGTTATCTATTATTAGTAAGGGCCGGTTTTGCAGGTTACTACGCTATTCTGCTGGGGGGCGTGTGTGCCAATGTGATCCCCAAGGCTAGCCGGACAGGGCTACCTATGCCGGACAGGCTTGGTGGGAGAGGCCAGAATAAGAGCAGCTCAAGTGAGCAGTCCTCCATCCGTCCCTCTGAATCAGCAGAGGGCGGAGGGGATTGGGACGACTGGCGGGTCCGATTTCGGACTTATTGGTGGCGTGATCCTTTGGAGTGCAGCGCCAGGGATCAGGGTAGGAACTTGACCCCATTACACAGTTCTGACGTAGTTGTGACGTTGTTTAGTCGGCGCTGTGGAATCGTAATCCGTAATTTATTTGACACATAATAAGCTAGACGGGACTTTGATTGGAACCAGCAAACTCCTAAGGGTCAACTCACACCGAAAGAGCGGCGAAGCGCAGCGAAGCGAAGCGACCCGCCCAGTAGGGAAGGCGCGCGGATTCCCGCGACTGCTCGAGAAGTCGCTTGAATGCTCCAGAAGTCGCGAGAATTCGATAATAAGTACAGCACAGCAATGAAAATAAAGTAACAAATTCATATGACACTGAAAGTGCGGTCCGCTTCGCTGCCCTTCGCCGCTCTTGCGGTGTGAGTTGAGCCTAAATTTATCTCGTGGTCGTATGTATTTTTCAATATTATCTTTCGATCCTCGCTAATTACCACGATATCTGCTAGACAGACAACATAGACGAAACAACAAATCAAATATCAAGAAAATATTCGTGCACATAAAAAAATTACTTACACAGATATATAGCATCTGTTGCAACATGATTTTTTTTTGGATAATCATTTGGAAATGATTCATATTTCATTACAATCCTACTTTATTATAATTTAACGATCAAAGTTTAGTAGTACAATATTATTTGTTTAATCTCCATTGGAATGTGTTACGTTGCAATAGTTGCTCTGTACGCAAAAATGATGAATGTTCCGCATTAAATATGTATATTATGTATAATGTAATGGTTGTCTGTGACGTCATACCTACAGAAGTAACAGTGCATATGACGCACAAATGAGTGACTCTCAAGGCAATTGACATCCGACAGCACAGCCATCACTGCAGAGGTATGAGAGAGGTACCTCCCCGGTCGTGCATATTACGTCCGTTTGTAATGTGTCGTGCTGTGTGGAAGTAGCTGGTGGGCCATGAAGAGCAACGCATCTGCATAACCTCTACGCGGATGTCTGTGGGCGTCGCGTCGGTAGTCACGAAAATGGCTCCGACTGCTCCTTTGCCCCCTTATAGGTACTATTAAAAAAACACTCCGATTATTTTTTTAGCATAGAAGGCAAACGAACAGTTAAGCCACCTGATGTTAAGTGATCACCAACGCATCATCATCCGCAACACCAGAGGTCCAACAGTATTTAGAAAGTGGCAGCCCTTATAGGGACAAAGAGCTGTTTGCGCGTTATTTTCGTAACATGTCACAGGTTCAGTGTCGCAGAGCACAATGGATTGAATCAATTAATTATATTTAATTGGAGGACGGAACGTTTCAAAACGGACCATTGGGGTCAAGGGCGGGGACTGAAGAAGCCGACCTGAGTATCCGGTGCTTTCCAGACCTCCAACTTCAATCCCCATTTGCAATTTTAAATCATTACATTTCAAGAATATTAATACTATGCAATCATTTTCGTACCTATATTTTTTTATATGTACTATACATATTAGGGGGGCAAACGAGCAGTCGGGGACATTTTCATGACTACCGACGTACATAGACATCCGCCAAGTTTATACAGATGCGTTGCTCCCCTTCGTTCTCCCCCTCACAGGTCCACCGGATAGGTAAACACCGTACGAAACGGGACAGCATAGCTGTCACTACGGCGATACCGTGGAAGCGAGAGGTACCTCCCCGGCCGTGCTGCTGAAATGCAGTGTTGCACGTACTACTATGTTTATTCCCAATTTAAGCAAAGCGCTGAGGTTATACTAAATGGCCAGCTAAGTTTACATGTCGCAATATTGTAAATGCAAAGTCAAATGCACTGGTCGACACACATTTGGTAATAAAGTTCATCAAGCATTGTTCACGTTTTTAGTGCAATGCCAAACGACAGAACAATAGAACAGGGGTCCCCAAACTTTTTAAAAAAATATTCTTCAAAATCATATAAGTAGGTATAAATACACGTGATATAAGGGTGCTTTTATAAAGAAGCAGGTTCCCAGCGCCGATAACGTCGGCGCCGACGCGTTTGCAATGTTATCTTATGGGCTCACTTATAAAGAAGCAGGTTTTCGGCGCCTACTGGTAATACGCGCCGACTTTCAGCGCCGACTCGAGCATTTACCGGTACGTAGGGTGTCCATTGCATTTTGAAAATGCAGGACAATGTATCTCGTGCCATACTCGTATAAGACTTGTGTTCATTAAACATTGTTTTTTTCAAATAAATTTTAATATTCTTGGCAGTGCCACGATGCATGCATGTAGCAGCACTTGGGCCGGCACGATTGAGGTGCTTCACTATTAATAATAAACTTAAAGCATGAAAAAATACACATTTTTTTTTAAATAATATTACTTTATATATTTCCACTTTTAATTAACATACAAACTTTCACATCCTACTAATATTATACAATTATAATACTAATTTATTTAACAAACATTTTTAATAACTATTTTCCATAATAAATAAGTCGTCGTCCGATGAAGTTGACGACACTGGTCACTACAGGCCGATTTGCCTGCTTCCTTTATACGAGTGCAACCTGCTCGGACCTGCGCCGACTCTGCGCCGAAATTGTCGGCGCCGGTAACCTGCTTCTCTATGTGAGCACCCTAATGTGTGATGGACCGTTGGATTGTCTGGAAGCGGCTGCTATGACGTTTGATAGATAAGACATTTAACCGCCGAAACCTTCCAGAATACGGCCCTGGCGTTTCACGGCACACTTAGCTTAATATTTGTTGGCGCACAGACTTTTAGAAATACGTAATACGGCATCTCTGTCTACTAATAATAGAGATTTAACATACATAGTTATCTTATTACATGCAGGGCCGCGCCGGCCCTGTGTGCGAAGTGTGCGGCGCACACAGGCGCCAAGACAATAGGGGCGCCGCGCCGCCGCGATCATAATTATTTTTGTTACACTTAGGGTCAATTTACACCAAAAGCGCGGCGAAGCGCAGCGAAGCGAAGCGCAGTTTATGTGTCATATGAATTTCAACTTTATAATAATTACTATAATACTTATTATAGCATGAGAAACTCGAACGAGTCGCGCGGATTCCCGCGACTGCGCGAGGATTAGCTGGAATCCACGCGGAAGTCGCGAGAATTCGATAATAAATACTACAGTAATGAAAATAAAGTTTAAATTTACATGACACTGAAAGTGCGCTCCTTTTCGCTGCGCTTCGCCGCGCTTTTGGTGTGAATTGAGCCTTACACAACAACATATTTCTTTGTAGTGTAGTATCGATAAGTAGATATAATAGGCGCAACAAATGCCTCGTAAACAGCAAAACATAATATTGTTTATTCTACAACTGTCCCAAGATAATATTCACGTTTGAGGTTTAATTTTACGCGTTGGGTTTTATTTACAAGCTCACCGTTAAAATCCTTTTGATCTCAGCTCTCTCTGGCGGCTCTTTTAGCCGCCGTACGTTTGTTTGAATGAATTTATGAACGCAACCCGACCGATGCGATGCCTGCGACGCAAGAGGGTTGGGGTCACGGGGATTCCCGACAGTCCGACTTTAAGGAACGAGAGCCAAAACAATTGATATTTGATTGAACAGCCATACAACCGAAAGTGTGGGCAAGGTATCGTCGTTACAAGTAATTATTATGGGCGCGCGACTACGAGTGCACTGAGTGTGTTGAGTTGTGACGTCACATCGTCACGGGCAGCTCACGTCGCGTCGTGCGCTACAACTTGTTTTACCTACTTATAAATCAGAAACTAATTGACGTATCAAAATATTTTTTTAAGAGTATATTTTATTTTTGAGAGCTATTTATCAAAATTAGGTAACATTCTTCATTCAATAAGAAAAAGAAAAAAGAAGAACATGATAAAAATACAACTAAAATAAATAAATATTTTACGGCTCTACCATCCACTTCCAAAGAATCATTAGAGACAGAAACCATTAATTTTATCCATGAAGGTGTTGTAGAATCTGATTCAAAAAACGCTTCATGTAAATAATGGTATGTGCTTTAAGTAATTTCTATACAAATAAATATAACTTCTATACACTTCTATATGTTCCATCGAATATCATAAATAAAATACTTATCTAATGATTTCATTCGCGTTATATTTTTCGTAATAAAATTGGCAAGCGAAAACCAGTTTGATTTTACCTATTTAGGAAAATATTATATAATTATTGTATAAAACTAGAAAACATTTGTTTCGGTCAAAATTAACAAATAAGAAATAAAAATAAATTGTAACACTAAGTTTAAAATTCATGAAAAAAGGAGGCGCTTCGCAGACAGGTGCTGTGTGAGGTTGGCGCGGCCCTGATTACATGGGCACATGAAATAATCCGAAGCGTAACAGCGCGTTCACGACCACAGTGCAGCGGTGCGAATTGCGGCGCGGTGAGCGGATCATCTGTCTCTCTCTCACTCGCGCGTCGAGTATCGAGTGAAAGAGAGACAGACGATCCCAGACGATCCGCTCACCGCGCCGGTCTCTCTCT
>LUGF01022623.1:681054-692149 GCA_001625245.1 Calycopis cecrops | reverse complement strand
CTATTTGCTACATTACGTTAAACAATATTATTTTGTTACTGTGTAAATGATATAAATTAGTTAAGCTGCCTAAATCGGGACATAGATGCATTACGGGAAAAATCAACTTTCGGACCGTGATATGCTTTTTCGCTCCTACAAAGAAATTTTGCTTATCAAACACTACTCTTATTATATCTTTTTAGAAACTAGATAAACTGAGAAAGTTTTTAAAACTATGGGCAATTATGGTGTAGTACATTATTTTTTCACAATGAATAGTTAAAAATTGACAAAAAGTAACAAATAAATATAAAAATAACTTTTAGTGCAAAATTTCATAGATTTTTAAAAATGTACATCTAAAATAGCATATTTTATTATATAGTGCAAGCAATTCTGAGTAAATTAAAAAAAAAGTACATAAAAATACCTTAATTTGTAAAAGTTATGAGCATATTACTAGTCGCGGTAGAAATTTTTCTAAAAAACACAAAAAATATTCATAATTTTCACAGTTTTGCCAACCCTAACATAAAAAGTATATTTTTTAATAGCTAGACATCAGGGCTAACCCTAGTTAACGGATTATCCACCCATTACGACAGACCCTGTATAATACTATTGAGTAATGTACTGGCGAATTCAAAATCTATAATAATCCTACAAAAACGTCCTTGATAACATATCTCTATCTCTTACAATTGCCTTATAATGACTATATTTATGTTCAAATTTGTAATTACAACATTCGATTAGTTTCAAAGCTATTTTCTTTAGTATAGTATTAATCCTTATTCTAATGAATGTTAGTTATCTTAGGCATTTAATGCAGATTAAAATTGCCCTTTTACACTATATCAATCAGATGAATAGTTTTTTAAATATCGTCGTTACAAGAAATTATTATGATTTATGGGCGCGCGACGAGTGCACTGAGCGTGTTGAGTTGTGACGTCACATGGTCACGGACAGCCCACGTCGTGCGCTACAACTTGTTTTACTTATAAATCAGAAACTAATTAACGTATCAAAATATATTTTTTATGAGTATATTTTATTTTTGACAAAGAATATTAAGAGCTATTTATCTAAATTAGGTAACATTCTTCATTTAACAAGAAAAAGAAAAAAGAAGAAGAACGTGATAAAAATACAACTAAAATAAATAAATATTTTACGGCTCTACCATCCACTTCCAAAGAATCATTAGAGACAGAAATCAGTAATTTTATCCACGAAGGTGTTGCAGAATCTGATTCAAAAAACGCTTCATGTACATAATGGTATGTGCTTTAAGTAATTTCTATACAAATGAATATGACTTCTATACACTTCTATATGTTCCATCGAATATCATAAATAAAATACTTATCTAATGATTTAATTCGCGTTATATTTTTCGTAATAAAATTGGCAAGCGAAAACCAGTTTGATTTTACCTATTTAAGAAAATATTATATAATTATTATATAAAACTAGAAAACATTTATTTCGGTCAAAATTAACAAATAAGAAATAAAAATAAATTGTAACACTAAGTTTAAAATTCATGAAAAAAAGAGGCGCTTCGCAGACAAGTGCTGTGTGGGGTTGGCGCGGCCCTGATTGCATGGGCACATGAAATAATCCGAAGCGTAAAGGCGCAAAGGCGGCTACGCGATTGGAACTTTGATTTTAAATGAAGCCTCGCAGCCTGTTTACTCAAGCTCGCTGGTGCCAACTTTGGTAACCTCTGCAATAGATGACGTTTAGCAAGCGCAGTTTATGAAAAAAAAAAGGAATGAAATATTCAAGCTATTTTATTACTGCTATCTTTGTGTTTTGGAACAGTTTAGATACAAGATATCAGTCCTCTTCACATTTCCTTAAAATAGTGTTACGATAAAATGTTGCACAGAAAAAAAAGATAACGAATTCGAATTCTAAATTTAAATGTTACCTTTTTAATACGTCGAATTAGGCGTCTCTGCCTGCGCAGAAGGGTCTTCCCGCACCGACGCAGCCTCTTCCAAACTGGCACCAGATCAATCAGATCCCACACACCCACTGACATTGTCACATCATCGCACAAGTCACTGTTGAACTGTTCGTACACTTGCAAAACGCACTGGCAGAATGGTAAACTTCTTTGAAAAAAAAGTTACGCTAAATGTCAAGTTTAAAATAGAGCAATGTCAAAATAGTCTCTGGTTACTGAACCGAAACGTAGCAATTAAACGACTGGTCTTGTGGTTGTCGAAGGTAAATATATATCGTAAATATTGTTTAAACTATGTATGTATTTGTGACTGTTTTTGTTAAGAGATGAATACAAAAACTCTGATGAAGTTTTGTTTAATTAATAAATTAGTTATTACGCTTCAAATGGTTTCCAACCCCTTAATGATGAATATGTTTGTGTATACATTTTTAATTGTAACAACAAAAGTAATAAGACGTTGAAGATGTTATCTATTGCATATTTTCGTATCAAAGGAAGGTACGAAGTGTTTTGTTCCCCTTTTGGTCTGTGGAGACTCAAATGGACTATTGGCCATTTTTACTACAAATTTACTCGACTAAAAAGAGACTTGACGATGAATGAAGCACATAATTGAATTAAGTAAGACTAAATTTGTGAATAGTATTTTTAGCGTGGCCTTGTCTCAGCTTAGCTTCCAAAACGTGACGCCACCGTCACGTGTCACCGAGCCTACGTCACAGGGAACGGGTGTCATTGAACTTGTACGGTTTCGTCACGTTTTCTGTGACTCATTGTCGTAGATACACCTATCTAAGATGTGACTCTTGGCTAGGGTTGCCAACCGTCCCGCATTACGCGGGACGGTCCCGTTTCTGAGCCCCTATTCAATGCGTCCCGCCTAGGGTGCGTGTGGGATGCTAATTATCCCGCTTTTCGACCACCACCGCTAGTTGGCCGGCCAAATAATAGGTAACGCAAAAAATAGTTATTTAGAATAAGATGTTCTTGACAAAGTGTTATTATATTACACAATATTTGGTCCACGACGACGCCTAAAAAATAAAAGGTTATCTATATTGACGCACGAGGCGCATGCACCAGACTGCGACCGGTATTGTAATTCTCGCAACATAAAAAAAAAAACAATCACCCATCACTAGTTGGATCCCGCTGTTTTAACCCTTATCCCGCATTTGAAATCATTATGTCCCGCAAATTCGTAATTTCAAGTTGGCTAGCCTACTCTTGGTCCAGTTGTGAGACCACAGACGTGAGACATTTCCCGGCATTGAGTCGCGGGTCGGACTAAAACGTGTTATAGGGATTTTCTAATAACAATTCGGAGTCAGGATGTGGGCAGTGTTACACCCCCGTGCCTCGGAGAGGACGTTAGGCAGAAGTCCTGCGCCAGATTCCTCTCCCGTCGCGTTATATCGTTCCATCGGAATATGAGAGTGAGGGAATAGAGTCACACTTGTGTCACACTTGCATTAAAATGTCCTGAACAAGACGTCCTCACAGTAAAAAATCTGAGATATAGACTGCAGTGTTTATTGATACAGAATGTAGCAGACAACATAAGCATTACCGTGGTGGCGCAGTTGTGTAAAAGCGTCACAAAACGGATTCGAATGAAAAAACTGTTTGTCTTAAATCGTCTTAAAATTTTGAATGGCGATTTTCCATGAAACAATTGTACGAAAACAAATTAAAACTACGCAAATTGCGAAAACAATAATAATTGCCCTTAACGCAAAAACTAATATAATATAAATTGATTATAAACAAGTTCACAGCATCAACTTCCGCATCTCTTCAGAAGATAATTCTACATCACATTCAGCTACGTCAATTGTACCCAACCAGTGATCCGGGGACCACCAGTGGTCCGCAGAAGCCAAAATATGGTTCGCTAATGATTTTAAATTTAGCGGGAAGTAAGCCCCTGGTCGCCGTGTAGTGAGTTAGAAATTTTATTATACCTACGCTGTGGTCCCTGCTATCAAGAATAATATAAAAGTGGTCCCTGGCCAAAAAAAGGTTGGGAACCCCTGAACTATGTGACCGACCCCCGAACCAGGGCCGGTTTGGGATTCGGTCCCTCTTTCGACCCTAACCCTACTCGGTCGACGAACACTCATACCACTTCGATGAAGCTGTAGTGGGCTTCCCTTCCAAAGCATAAGCTCACAACTAACAACAACAACTAAAACAACTGGTTGTTCTGATTATTTTCCGATTTTCAAATTAATCGGTATTTACCCTGTGGAATCGAAGAGAATATCAATACAGATTACATATTCATTTACCATCGTATCGAGCTCTGTCTTTGGGGTCGCAATTGGGTCAAAAAATCTCCCGCAGATGAGAAAGATGCATCCCAAGATGAGACTTGTAAAAGCGAATTTAACTACTATTATCCTACCCGGAAAGACCGGAATCGGGTTCCCTCCCTTCTGACGTCACGGGCTGCTCGCGACAGCTAAAACTGCCTCAGCATTGACGTCAGCGATAGGCTCAGAGCATCAGATGAAAATATAATTGGTAGCTTTATATGGTGGTATGTGGAATAAAATGGTAAGCAAACGCACGCTTGTGGCTTTTCTGCTATTAAGGTGTGGGATGCGTACGGGTTTGCCGTGCGTCATGTAGTGCAACAATGCAAAAAACGTCATTCAAGTCACGGAAAAGCGTGACCTAAATACTGCTATACGTTTACGCATAAAAATTCTTAATATTATCATCATAATCGACATTATCCTACTTCCTACTTAATATTATAAATGCGAAAGTTTCTATGTTTGTTTGTTTGTTACTCGTTCACGCAAAAACTGCTGAACGGATTTTCATGAAACTTTACAGTAATATATATAGCTTTATATTATTATGACAATACAACGTCTGTCGGGCAGCTAGTATTAGTGTTTATTAATTAGTATAAGTGTAGACAAAAATGTCGATATTAATGTCTCAACTTAACCCAGCGAGTATGCTCGAAAGTGTGAAGTCTCACTGAATCATATTATCAAATAAAATTACTTGAAAGTAATGAACAACGAGAATTATTACGCTTTCTCTTGTACATTCACTTTTAAAAAAAATTGAATTAAAAATTAAAAGTAGGATTTATATTACGATATATCAAGTTAATTATTAAGATGTTTCAGGTAATAAGTGCGGGAAATATTAACTTTCTAAATTACTACTGATTTTGGCACATAATTATTATTTATACCCCGTAAGTTTAATGTATTAAGCATATTTTTTTTGTTTCAATTTAATTAAATGGCTTCCTTATTACGTTTGATAACAAATATCGTACTTATTTATTATTAATATTATCAAAATATATTTTTTTTTGTTTTCGCATCAACATTTCCTATGTTATTTAATCTATTTTATCTACACTAATGTTGTAACATTCTACTTATGTTTCCAATACTTGCTTATAATAACTACTGTTATGGCTCAGACAACAAAAAACTCAATTTAAGCAATTTGACATGATGTTATAATATCCAAACCGATATCGTAAAATCTCATTATAACACTGTGTGAGAGCGAGAGAGAGAGAGAGTGGTGAGAGAGCCTTATGTCAAAATCCTTAACAGCGCGCGCTTGCTCCTGATTGGCCCTGCGCGCGCTGCAGCTGCGCTCTCATTGGTTAGATTTTAATGGCGGCAAGTTCGCTGTGACAATACACGTAGGCGTGAATTTAATGTTTCGCCATATTTTATTAATTGATTAATTGCATTAGTGAAGATAAAGTAGTGTATGCAACTGCGTATAACACGGGTATTAAAACACTCGTTACTATTTTGAAGTTCGCTCCGCTCGTTTCAAAAACTCACGCTCGAGTTTTAATACCCTTCATTATACGACAGTTGCATAAACTACTATTATAAATGATGTATAAATAGGGTATTTGACAATTTTTTTATTTTTATTTATTTCATACTTTATGACTTGTTAAACACGTTACATAAGTATTTCCAGAAAATAATCAGTATTAACAACAAAAAATAATGTTAAAGTTTGAGTTATTACACTCGCGCCTAAAACAGTGCGAACTGTGATGGCGGCGCAATATGATTAGATTGACGTGAAACGCAAGTAAATAAAGTGTCAAACACTAGGCAATTCGGCTAGTGTTTACTTGCCGGTGACGTCATCTGAGTTTCAACCGATCACAAAACGTTTTTTGACATTGACAAATAATTGCTACTTTATTTCGCAATTTTTTCAAAAATATGCATTATTTTGCATAAAATTGACATGTATATGGTTTATTATAATATTATCTAATAGGATGACAACAATTCGTAGCATATTTTTAATAGTGTAGAATACCCTATTATACTCGACAATAATCGAACAATAAATTTAGTTTAACTTCCTTCATGACCAGTTCTTATTAAAATAATATAAAGAAGTCGCGATCATGAACTAATAATATAAATAATTTTAATTAATTGTGACACAGTTCTTGATTCAATAATTACAATAATCATTTGCCAAGAAAAACAATAGTACGTTAGAATTAATAATTATTAGGTGGGGAATAATAATCTATAGTAATACTATAAAGCAGAAGTTTGTTTGTGTTTTGAAACGGGCATGGCTCACCTCTTTCCCACCGCTGCTACTCGTGTCGCCAGGATCAACAGCGGCAACCACAACGACCCTATGATATGATCGCAGTGAGCCCGAGAGAAAATCTAATACTGTCTTGTGATCCGCAACGAATTTAATCAAAAGAAATAAAAGGAGGAGTAGGAAGAGATCCAATTTCCCTCCCCAGTTAAAGCGGGAGACAGTACAAGATTGCAATGACTTATTTATGAGTTTGTTTGGTTGCACGCACTAATGTCCGGTCGAATTGTAAAATTATTTCAGTGTTAGTCCGTTTATCGAGGAAGGCTATTGTATACCGTCACGCTACTGCGAACAGGAATGGAGTACGCGGATTATACGGGTGAAGCCACATGGCATTGCTAGTTTAACAATACATTGGTACATAGTGCTTATGTAAAAATAGTATTATACATAAACACATAAATAGCTTACATTTATACTCTCACTATTTTCATTTGCAATGTTCGCCACTGATGAAGCTCAAATTTTGATACAAGATACAAATCTGTACTAATAATAATCTATACTAAGTAATAATATAAAGCTGAAGAGTTTGTTTGTTTGAACGCGCTAATCTCTGGAACTACTGGCCCGATTTGAAAAATTCTTTCACTATTAGTTAGTCCATTTAGTTTTTTAACCGACTGCGGTAAAAAACGGATTCACTGAAACGAAGTTGCGGGCGTCCACTAGTTGCACTGTACGACGTAAACACTAAACTTGTACTTGTAACTTGTGTGTTAAATTCTTAGAAAGAAGTAGTGCCTCGCTGCATTGCGGCCACGACCAACTTGAAATTTGGTACAAGAGTTCCGAGGACGAAAGTGGAGAGAAAAAACGCGGAAAGCAGACACACAGCTGGGAATAATTCTCAGGAGAGAGAGAGAATTCCTTTCATGATGTAAGTGAACACTAACAAAGGATTTTTAAAAATTCAACCCATAGGGGGTGAATTTTGTATGGAATATCAGTGATTTCTCTTAATTAAAACGCGAATAAATCCGCGACGACAGCTTGTTGTACTGTAAAAAAATATTAAGAATCTCAAAGTGCTGTATGAATTAATCAAAATGGCTATTGAATTTTTTGCGACATCATTCGAGAAGTACCTGGAAACTTGTGTTGATCTTGAACAGAATAAGCAGACTGTCAATATTTGCGTGCTCCACACGAGATGCTCACAACACTTCAATTTGTACCCTCGACAAGGTCAGCTTGTTACAACTTAGTCAGATGTATTGCCCCGCTATTGCATGTAGCCGAAATTGGCCGACACGAACGGGGAGGTTTTTTTTTTTTTTTTTTTATGATATAGGAGGGCAAACGAGCAGCCGGAGCCATTTTCATGTCTATCGACGCCCACAAACATCCGCATAGAGGCTATACAGATGCGCTGCCCTCCTTTCTCCTCCTACCTCCATGGGCCACCGGCTACTTACACACCGCACGAAACGCGACTGCACAGCTGTCACTTTACGCCAGTCTCGTGTAAGCGGTGCCTCTCGCTTACACGATACCGGCGTAAAGTGACAACTGTGCTGCGTGTCGTGCCGTGAGTAAGTAGCCGGTGGCCTAAAGAGGTGGGCGGAGGAAGGAGGGCAAAGAAAATAACCTCTATGCTATGTCTATCGGCGTCGGTAGTTACGAAAATGGTTCCGACGCTATTGTTTTTGCAACATTTCCAGAAGCATCTGGACACTGATGTTGACCTTGAACAGAATAAGCAGACAATAAGCGAACTCCTCACAACACTTCATTTTGTACCCTCTACAAGGTCAGGTAGCCACAACGTCAAATGTAAGGCTAATACGAATGTTCTTTATAGTGGTGCTGTACTATTGATAGTTCCACTATCGATAGTTGACCTCGAAAATCAGTCGGAATGTCGATAGGACTATCGATAGTATTGATAGCATAAAATATGGCAAAACTATTGATGACCGGCCTACTACCGATCGTCCAAAATTCGATAGTAGCACATCGACTATCAAAGTTAGATAGTATCGATAGCACTGCGACTATCAAAGCTAAATACTATAGATAGTATCGATACTATTATAGATCAAAAATATCGATACTATCGATAGTCCTATCGATACTATCGATAGTCCTATCGATATTCTCACTATTGCCACACTCTCGATAGGCTATCGATAGTCTGTCGATACTTTATAGCATACATTTCATATCTTTATTCACATATGCTCTGCTGAACATTTTGGCGTCTACTGACAGTTCTAGACATCTGCATAGATGCTCTGCCGCGTCTTCCTGTATGCATATATGCCTATGACTGTCGGTATTATTTTATAATATACAGAATGTCCAAAAAAACGGGACACATTATTAGATATATTTTGTATTTGAATACTACTAATATACCCTATCCCACAACAGCTGTCCCGTTTTCTTGGACACCTGTATATTCAGATAATAATAATATCTGTAGATTTTCATACGTTAGCCTAGCCCCGGCTTAAGTAGGTTAATGACTTGTGTACGACAACGGAAATTTATTTAATGTTTTTTTTAATAAAATTTTATATAAGACTTTTGATATAAAATACTTATAAATATATAGATATGTAACCACTAGGTCAACCGGTCGTGAAATCAGTGGACGCCTTGCACTCCTTCCTTCCCCCATTGGAAACACACCGAAAGTTCCCGAGACGTACCTACCTCTGCGTTCGTACCGGCCCTATTCAGTACAATTAAATAATCACTATCTTTAACTAAATACCAGCATGGCACTACCTCACACAAACGATTCACCAATAGGGAACGTGCACGAAACATGGAGGCAGCACTGTCGCTGGCCTAGTGATCATTTTAGGAATCAAGTGCTAACAAAACATTAAGCAAAAGACAATGTCATGTTGACATATGTCATATTATCATACGTTTTTTTTTTTTTTTTTTATGGTATAGGGGGGCAAACGAGCAGTTGTAGCCATTTTCATGACTACCGACGCCCATAGACATCTGCATAGAGACTATACAGATGCGCTGCCCCCTTTCTCCTCCCACCTCCATGGGCCACCGGCTACTTACACACCGCACGAAACGCGACAGCACAGCTGTCACTTCACGCCGGTCTCGTGTAAGCGAGAGGTACCTCCCCGGTCGTGCCGGCCCAATTCGGCTGCATGCAAGCATACAGCGTGGCACTACCTCTTACTCGTACGTACTTACAAACGAAAATTTGCTAGCATTCGGTTCACATTTCAGCCACTAGTTAGCGTGGTAGTCTAGAAGCTTGTTCCCTATATCATTAACCAAGCTTGTCTTACAATACTAGTAACAAAAAATTTACTCACAACACTACTCGGTGCCGAAGTTTCGACACGTAAAAAGATGCGCTGTTTATTATTTTCGTGGGCTGATCGATTTCATAACAAGTTACATAACAGTGTACACAGCTCGGCCTTGAGACTATTTGCTTTTATTTCAGTTCACGGTCTACACGGTTACAGGCATAGCATGTAAGGATATTAGAACAGATTCGAGGTCACCTAGATTTTGTTCGCTTTATTGCCGATGTCTATGGGCAGCGTAGAGGTTATACAGATGCGTTTCTGTCCTTGCCCCACCCACCTTCATGGGCCGGCTACTTACACACCGCACGAAACGCGACAGCACAGCTTTACGCCGGTATCATGTAAGCCAGAGGTCCCTCCCCCGGTCGTGCCGACCCAATTCGGTTACATGCATGAAACGTGGCTACTAAATTAACTTATCACTCTCCGATGGAAATTTCGGTATTTCCGATCCGATACGACTTAGGGATCTTCAAGAAAAGAGCATTCCTCATTCTTAAAGGCCGGCAACGCGTCTGCAAGACACCTAGTTTTGCGGATGGCTATGGGCGGCGGTAGTCACTAACCACCTGCTCGTTTGCCCTCTACATCATAAAAAAAAACAAGTGAAGGAGAGGGCAGATGGGTCCATGATAGGGTTGCCATCTCAAAAAACTGTCAACCAGGACAAGACACGTAAGAACCCCGGATTTCGGAGCTTCCTACCCGGACGTTACAAAATAGTATTATTCATAAAATATTCAGAAGTGTAAAAAATAGTTTTAATGGTCATAAATCAATTATTATTTATTTTAATGCTATTTTAAACTAAATGACGAACTTAAAAAATTACTAATTCCAGTAACCATAAAAATTTCTTCCAAAAATTTAAATTTTTAGTCTTAGTTTTTTTAATCAAATCAATCATTCCAAAATCAAATCAAAATCCGGACTACAAATAAAACCCCGCAAAGACGCTCCCCGGACTCCCTCTAAACTAGGACAAATCCGGGGAAACCCGGACGGATGGCAACCCATGTCCATGGGCACATCGGCTAGCAATATCACAACCGCACCTCGGATGGCCCAACTGGTGCCATTACTTGTTACTTGTTACTTGTTGCCCGGGCCGTCTCCGCAACTCGACGCTGTTGCGCCTATTTTGCGTGTGGGTGGGCCTTAAGTCTTTCTTCATGCATGCATCATTCCCAGTTCA
>LUGF01022623.1:628907-671711 GCA_001625245.1 Calycopis cecrops | reverse complement strand
CCACTACGAGGGTGTCAAGTGTCTCCATCTCCCAAAATTGCGTAACACATTCACATTCACTAGTTCTGTCAAACTATAATTCTGCGTTATTAGTCCACACTGCCCCACATTCACCCCCCTTCTTTCCCCCATTCTATTTTCTCCAACGTTACCCAGTTGAACCAGCGCCAGTAGGAGCAGCCACAGGCACGAAGAGGTGCTTGCAGCAGCGCCCCCGCCGATAGAAGATACAGTCCACTGCCGCCGTGTTTCCGCTCGGTGCCGGAGCACCTGAGCGAAACGTGGCTGGTCGCTCACTATAGGAGCGGCTATTGTTTCGCGAGAGACAAGACGAGAGAGAGAGGGCCAACGCTCGACACCCTAGCTTTCTAGTCACTCTCACTGTGATTCTTTAACAGAGTCACCTAGGTACTCGGATTGAGTACATAGCGTGTACAACCGTGCACGAATAGTTAGCAGGATCAACAGGGTCTCATAGGTATTCATTGGAGTACATAGCCACAGTGCACACAGGCCGTATAGTGAGAGTTCTTATAGGACTAATTGGGCCACAGTGCACACCGGGTCAAGTATAACCAGTGTACGCACCTCGTACAGTATCAATATAGAACTCAGATAAAGTCAGACATGCGTACTAAGGTAAATAAAATGATACATTCATTTCTTCAATCCCCATACAAAGCTCTTGTCTAAATAACGTCTTAGAATAAATAAAAGCTATAAAGGGAGAGTGAACCTTATTGATTCGTTATTCGTTTGTATACGGATCCTCTGAACGGTAATTTGCTAATAAATATTTATGTTTCTCATAAACATTTGAATTGCGGAGTGAGTTAAGAAAGACGTAGATCGATGGTGCAATACTTACTAACGAAAGCACGAAATTTGTTAGATAATAACTTTACAACACATTTTAAAATCTAATAATAATCAGGATATTGAAATTTAATTAATTCCTCAATCGCTTTCTATATCTTGAAGTCCTTGTTTAGTAAAAATTTGATTTACCTGAAAAACATCACTATCCAAGTAAACAACTAAATTTTCATTTAATTTCTCACCGTGTTTACGTGCAATAGTGAGTGCAGGCTACGACCGGACCACATCTCGATAAACCACCGTAGTCTGGACTGCGGCTGACTCACTTTACAATCAGAAGCCATGAGAGTATATTAAGAAAGACGTAGTACGACGTACAAGGCGTAAATTGATTTACTGTGGCTCTGGTTTTTACTGATTAATTAAATCTGGATATTTTTTCCTGGTTTAGATAAAGCAAAGTGCTTAATGACTACCGACGCGTTATCAGCCTTTAAGAGTTGTGTTATTTCACTATATTTCTATTTATTTCACTATAATATTATTATTTCACTATAATATAAATCTAGTTCTAATAATAAAATACATTTATTTAATGAATTCAGCAGTAGAGATTGTCTTGTCGACTTAGCGCAGAAAATTCACAGCAATATTCCCGCTTCCTTTTATCTCTGATTCAATTACAACAATCTTTTCCTGTATTATTTCTCGTAATATTTTTTAGTAATAACAGTGGATTTGAGGTGTATGGTTATTTGAGACGTAAAGTAAGACCACAAACTACATAGGTCAAGATAATTTTGTGCTTTTGACGTTTCAGTTTTAATATGTGTATGGAAGTATATGCAATATATATCTATTATAGTCAAACGAGGAAAGGGAGCTTTTCATGATGTGGTTTATTGCGGACAGACCCGGGGCACCTCAGTATAGGCGACCGATAGCATCCGCGGGGTTTTAGTGGGTATTCGGTTTATCCGGGAGTCCCACACACATCTCACAAAACAACTAAAATACATTAAGTTTTACTAAAATATTAATAAACCCGAGGACAACAAATGCCTTGTATTAATTATAAATCGATTTTTGTTAATGCAGTTAGTAAATATAGCAAAAAATGGATTTGTAATTTCAACAGTGCGATAATAAATGTAAAGTGATGACGTCATAGACAATTACTAACTTATTTGCAATCCCAAGAACACAATAGTAATATTGGAAATGATGACGTCATATGTAAATACTAATTTTTGGTTCTATATTTTAGTGTTCGTTTTGTAATTCCAAGTGTAGTGCTTTATTTTTAATAATTTATGTAGCTTAGTAATTATAACAAATAAAACAGGGGTGACAAAAGAGATTTATAAGAGGGTTATTTTATTCATCATTATGGGTACAAATAAACCACAGTGAGGAATAAAATAGCACCCTAAAATATCTTTCGATATCTCTGCTACTCCTTGTACATATAGCTGTTTTTATTTTAAATTACTAGACTAGGGTCATAAGCTATTAAAACTAAATCATCAGTAATAGAGGTATTAAATTCTGAACATACGGAATGAAATATTTGTTACTGTGTATCTTATTTATTTGCCAAATTACAAAATACAAATAAACAATTTGATAGAAGATCTCTAGTGAGTTTGTCCATCTCTTTCAGTATGAAAATCAATCCACATTTTAAATTCGACACTTAAAATAATTGCTCTTCACTCTACACTATCATCACAGATTAAGTACTAGTTACTACGTAAACTATAACACACCACAGTTCTATCACAGAAATGTTCACAATCAACACGTCAACACAAGGGCGAGCAAACTCAAAATGGCAAATATGTCATCGCGTGTGTCGCAAAACATATTATATTATTAAAAAAGTTACTTGGAATTACACAATTTTTTTTGTAATTCTGAGTAAAACGTCTGTAAAATCGAAGATGTTTAGTAGGTACGACAGTAGTATGTAATTTTGCCATTACTAATTACCATTTCTTGACTTTGAGTATTATACTTTCTAAAAACTAATAAAGACTCTAAATTTTTAGCAAATATGATTTGCATAAATTACAGGACTTTTATAATGCTTACAATTATGTGATATTATTCACTAAAATGTGTATAATATGTATTTACTAAAACTGAACTGTAGAAATTACATTTCCATTTCATTTACATTACACTACATGGTATAAAAAATAGTAATAATTATAAATACAGCAAAACTTTTGTAACTAACACTAAATTTACTTTTTTCCTCAAATACAAAAAAGATTTTTAATTTTTGGAGTTTTTTTTTCTCCGTGCGGTGGCAGTGCGTAAATGCATTTCCTCGCGAAAAAAAACAAGCCTTTTTATGATTATCGGTGATCAAAGACATCCTTTTAATCGCCCATTTTTTTCTCTTCCCCTCCAATGGACCTTAGGAAACTCGTAAACTACATGGAATGGCCTGGTCAACGATCAACATCATGAGTGTTATCTCTTGCGTGAACGTGGATTCTTCTCCCGCTTTTTATTCCCTATTCTTAATATGAGACATGCCTCGGTTCTATTGAATTGGCGCAAGATTTCTGAGATCACCTTGATTGACATCCTACTAGTAGGACGATGACCAACATTATTACTTCTGGAACAATATTCAAAAATGAATCAGTAAATATTAATTACAATATTGTGAAGAGCACTTATAAAAACTTCATTAACAACAATATGTACGAACAAAGATGGCGAACCGCAACAAACCCAAAGTACTCCAAATTAAATTAAACCATATCGAGCTTGGATGATGGTAAAACCAATTAATAAGTAAATTGTTTCACAACATGGTACGGCTTTACGGAACGAAAGACAAATTAAATAGCCATTGTTCGTGGTACTGGATCGTAATACATCAACCAGTAACTATCTCTACTAGGATTACAATTAAATTAAATGGGTCTTCTATTAATATCGCAGATGAGTCATGCTCATTAGTATTAGAAATGCAAAATCGAAAAAAATTACGTAAAATATTATAAAATTATATTATAAATATTGTAAAATATTATTGTTTATTTGACGACGGATTGACTCAGTGGCAATTTCACCGGGTACTGTACACGTTACGGCAGAGGTAGCAGGTTCATATCTCCCCTTTTTTTCTTTACGTTGGGGAATACATTTACGTATGATACCTAGTACCCTGGTGGTCCTTTGATCTATGTTGGACTCTAAGTGTCGTGTATCACAGAGGCACGCAATTTCTTTTTCGCAATGTCAATTCAATTCCTGCCTGACCTGATTTTATCCCTTCTTCTGATAATGTGCAATTCTAGGCTAATGAGCCGTACAGGCTTGAACCACAGCCTGTTAGCTTATAACTACTTCTTCAACATAAGCCCATTTTGTAAGTTGAAATTATAATTGAAAAACTTCTCAGATCCGATTTACATTATTACAAGAATTGCGTCCAGTGTCGCCATTATGTCGTAAATCATGACAGGGACTTACAAGAACATGAAATTTATTTCCTTGGCTTTCCGCTGAAAATATTCTTCGCACAATGTCCTGAGCGTAATATAATATTCTATTTATTTAGCCACTACGGAATGATGGATAATATTTGACATTTCGCTTAATAATAATAATGCGGTTGGACCGGGGAGATAATTGAATTTGTTGTAATATATTTTGGGACAAGAGTGGGAGAGCCTGAAAATAATGCCTCTTAGTATCTCTTTTCACTTTTATACTAACAATTACCTACTTGTTTTTTTTTCAATTTTGTAATTTTTATTTTATCTGTCTATCATCATCCCGTCAACGGTCAAAATATAGAAATATAGAGAGAATACGAAAAAAAATATCTAAATTTTACATTTAAAGTTTATTTTCAACAAAATCAAATATTATGTATAATATTTGCTTTGCGTACGACGTAGTCATCACGACCATGTAGAGGAAGTTTTGTGTAAGTGTGGGGTCCATTGGATGGGATGGACACATGAAAGCAGCGTATCTGTATAACCTCTGATAATGAGATTTTTCATAATTGTCAGAAAACAGCTATTCATTCACCTCTGTATGAAACAAAATATAAATTGAATGTCTCATCGACATTCCTACATTAATTTATACCCCGAAACAAATCTCGATCACCAGAGTGATCCGTTTATCCTTTTGATAATAATTAATGCAATAACCTTAGATGAAGAATACTTAGATGAAGATAATATTATAATAATGGTGTTTTTTCATAACGTCATTTATCTAACGATTATCTATATGATATACATCAACTATCTTTATATAAATATATATTTTACTTTAACATACATATACATATTTTATGAACATATTTTTATGACTACAAGTAGTACATATTCTAAGACAATGAAACACAAATGAAGTCCTTAAACAAACATTTGCTATTGCTTCAGACGTTTGACAACTCATTATATTATAAAACTGGTAAGAAATTCATTACCCTCAAAGCGTTGAAAATTTAAGAAAATGAGCCTTTCGCAGCAGGAAGGACTGTTTAAAATTTGAATAGTAAGCGAGTGCACGAAATGAGTTGTTACTGTTTAATGTTTCCGAGAGTAATCAAAATATTTTTCAGGAATAATAAATATTACAGTATCTCGAATACGAGTATATTTCTGTTGCTGTTTGTCGACGTCACATGTTTCAATCACCGAAGATCATTGATATTCCCATATTTGCTAGAGAAATGTCCTCCTTTTCCTTTACTTCCAATTAACTACCGGAAACCTACAAACCACATGTACCGTGAGAGCATAACTTTTATAGAGCATTGGCTAATTAAACCAGTATAATACTTCTTTCAAGGCGCACGATATCTCATCACGCAAAGTAATTATAATCTATCTTATATAAATAATGGTTGAATATTATAATAACGATTTCAAGTATAACTCGTAATTGAACATTAAAATATAAAAGCTATTAGCATAAAAGCCATTTAGAAAGGATCTTGTAATTTGATTAGAGGCCCTTAGCTTTGTTCCACCACTTCGATTTCAGTTAACGACGGAATGGCTATCATTGTTGTAAGACTCATTGTTTTACCGCTCTGTTATATTAATTTGTAGTTAGGCAGTTGTTTCATGGAATCCTTTCTTTCCTGTTTTAGGGAGAAAGAGGTTGAAACATCCTATTGTCATCAAGCATCAATCGGATTTGTTCCTGTGTTTTATCTTCTGATAAATGAGGGTAAAAATTCTCCTACCTGCAATTATTAATATCGTAGACCCGTGGCGGACTTGTTCACCATAGCTCTTTCCGAAGGAAACACATATTTACAAAATGTCATACAGCAGCTTGATGTGCAACAGTTATGACATGCTGCGTTCATCCCCATTGCTTTATTCTCCATAATAACACGTGGGGTCACACTTTGCGAATATCATCTCAAAGCTATAGCTGAGTCTCTAACGTCAACCAACTCACCGGACCAACAACAATTTTTCAGTGGAAAAAATCAACACCATAGAGGTAGTACAAATTGTTTTGACTGACTTTGTCGCATCTAGTTCAGCAGACTTATAAATAAAATTCCCTAAAATAAAAATTATTTGCGAATATTAAATAGATTTTTTGGGCCTGAACGTAAGTTCATAACTTTTTAGCAGACATTTTTTGCTCAGTCATAATTTATATTATAAAATATCGTCTTCAATATTAAAATAGTAGTTTATGCAACTGTCTAATAAAGAAGGGTATTAAAACACGAGTGTGAATTTTTGAAACGAGCGAACGCGAGTTTCAAAATAGTACCTCACGAGTGTTTTAATACCCGTGTTATATGCAGTTGCATACACTACTTTATCTTCACTAATGCAATTAATCAATTAATCAAACATTGCGAAACATTAAATTCACACGTATTGCCCCATTCGTTGTTGGACCGACGACTGTTTGACCGACGAGGCGACGACTGCTTGACCGACGATTTAAAATGTAATGTTCTTCGAAGATAAATATTTTTATTAAATACTTTAATTTGATTGCAAAAATTGCGGCGCGTAAATATAGTATATATTTACGCGCCGCGCCGCTTTTTATAGAATATTTTGTTATAATATATTTTATAATTCAATGTTAATAAAATACTAGCTTCAATGTTGAAATATAATGTGAAAAAATCTCATGACTTTACTACTAAACAGTAGATTATTCGTTGTCTGTGGCGTTCATTTTTGCTTTCATTTTTATGTAGAGCTTTGTCTCTTTCTCGCAAATCCTTTGCAAGCTGGCATTGAACCAATGAGAGCGCAGCTGCAACGCGCGCGGGGCCAATCAGGAGCGAACGCGCGCTGTTAGGATTTTGAAATAAGGCTCTCTCACCACTCTCTGTCTCTCTCTAGCTCTCACACAGTGTTAAAATGAGATTTTAAGATATCGATTCGGATATTATAACATCATGTCAAATTGCTTAAATTAAGTTTTTTATTGTTTGAGCTATAACAGTAGTTATTATAAGTCAAGTATTGAAAACATAAGTAGAATGTTACAACATTAGTGTAGATAAAAAAATATATATTTATTTATTCTTATAATATTTTTTAATTTTAATAAACGTAAAGCAGGCAAACGGCCGCACTGGAAGAAACCGAAGACAACCGTACACGGCCGACTGACAAAATATTTGTTACGCTTTTTTTCGATTTCACTCTCATTTCGTTCAGCGTGTGTTACAAAAATAAAGAACTTCATTCCATAAATTACACACACATGATTGATTTCATTAGTAAAAAGCTAATAGTTACTAGTAGCAGTAACTTATAACCTTGATTGTATGTATATGAGTAAAGTATCTTTCTTAGTTACCATGTTAACAATCAAAATCAAAATCAAAATATTTTTATTCAAAATAGAATTTAAAAAATTGCTTTTTGAACGTCAAAAATTTCCATCTACCACCAATGCATAATATGTAGTCTCTTTACTATTTTACTTTTCAGTATTGTGGCACAATAAGGTACTTTATTTCGATCTCCACCTACAAATTTATCAATAGAAATGAAACAGAGAATAATTAAATTCCACACTCCAAAATTTTCCATGCCGTCTTATCTCGTTTTATAAAGCCGTGGAAATAACTCATCCCACGTAATTTTATTCGCACTGATTTATATGAAGTCCTATTTTCGGACGAAATCAACTCGACATTTTGTTTTCTTCATATTTTACTTGGGAAAATATTTTTGTGGTTTGAAAAAGCAAACCTTTGTGCCAATCAATCAAAAATTTAAGAAGAGGTAGTGCTGCATAGAAGGAGGTAGTGCCATTCATGGTTCATGACAGTACATCCTCCTAATATGCAACGAAATTGGCCCGGCACGACCGGGGAAATACCTCTCGCTCACTTGATACCGGCGTAAACCGGCGATACCGATGGCCCATTGGAGGGGGGGGGGGATGATAGGAGGGCAACGCATCTGCGTAACAATCATGCGAATGTCAATGGGTGTTGGTAGTCATCAAGAGATTCCGATTGCTTGTTTGCCCCCTAATGCTAGAAAAAAAAAAGTTTGCAAATTATAAAATAGCAAGTCTTTATATTGGTGTTCGCAATATTTTGTAAGTATTTCTCCATTGAAATAAGATTAATACTATAACTAAGAGTTTTTTTCATGGTATACTTACTAAAACGATACGTATATAAAGTAGATACATACGTATTAAGTTGTTAATTTTCGTGCCATTGGTTTCGTGGTATAGCCCGGATGTTTCGAATCAGGGAGAATAGAGTAAAAAAGGGCTATACAGCTGAATAGCTACCGGTTTTAATTGGTGTCATCGAAAGATTGTGAGTGCAGGTTTGCTTGTTTGATATAAAATGTGTTAGACAGTGATTAATTATACCATAGATATCTGAAAATCGGAAGATGTGCCATGCCCATTATTATATAAACTCAGCAGCAATGGAATCCTTTTAGTTTATAGTTGTTTGGCTAGGTATAGCCAGTTATAATTCAAAGACGTTCCTCATTATTTTTTAATTAATTAAACCAAAATTAATCTGTTCCAATTAGTTATATAACTCCTCGCTCATAACCGAATGTCTTGGCTTAATTTAACCTCATTGTCGCGTACTTTGAGTATGTTCGCACAAATTCCTTTATAGGTAGAACAAGGCCGCTTCGTCTTGGCAATTTCATGGCAAATATTTGCAGGATCGCGGCCCAATCAGAGAATTTGAGCGAATTTCATAATCAAATTAATTCGGTCTCAGTGGAATGATCATTCGAGTACGTCGAGTAGGATCGGGAGAAAGCCAATTATTTCGGAAATTGTCTATTTCATTTGGCTTGCTTTTGTTGCCAAATGAACGAATTATTATATGAATTATATGGCTTAATCACTTGAGAAGACAAGGATTTGTGATTGCGTTTCTGCTCCCTGCTGACCAGCCAGTAGATTACGCAAGTTCATAGCCTAAATACTATTATTGTATAAATGGAGATTCATGTCTGTAAGTATTGTAAGAACAAGAAATACCACCCTAATTGTTTTATAGTAGGTAAAATTTAGCCTCAAGTGTTGCAGATGCTTATGGGCGGTGATAGTCATCTAGCATCTGCTCGTTTGCCCTTTATCCTATAAAAAAGCCTTACGCATAATAAGAGAGTAAGATTTGTTTGCCAGCGCAACTCCTAGCCCCCCCTTCCTCCCAATAGGAAACTCTTGACCGCATGTATCACTTTACTAAGAGGTATATTTTTTATTTTCTATATAAATGAGTTTAACCAAAAGGTATCTCCCCTGCGATACATCGTGATCCAACCCAGCTGCGATACATCGTGCACTCTTACAAACGTAATTATATTAATTACACTTGTGCTGTTTAATTATAAATGATGAAAGAGTGCTACTTCTTACAGCAATCTTATACCAGCCGACTATCGATGGCAGAGTTACTATAACCTGAAATTTTCATGTATCCTATAAAGTATCAGACACAAATTGAAGTAAAGGACGTTATTGATTGGCAACAGTCACATATGATCCAAGACATTACTCCAGCAGTTGGGTGGCAGCCAAGCCCCACCGCAAGCATCCTGCTGAATAATGGACGACATATGGGATAGATATTTTAATGCTCGATAAATGTTACAGTTACGTTTTATCTCATAGCTATTTCACGGGTAATGGATTCCGTTTGAAATATTGGTCGGATGAACGTTTCCGTTTTTTTTTCCTCTGGACATTTTTTCCAGTGTGTGACCGGCTATCGCTTTCATGGCGAATTTTTCGGTCGTATTTAATCTGGTAATTTTATGTTATGTACGTGTGTGGCTTTTATGATTAATTCTCGAATGGAATGAATTTTGAATCGTTTATTAAAGAGCTGTTTTTTTAGTTCCAACAAACCAAAATTATGAACTCTTGCCATTGGTTTCATCAAAATCCATTTATATCAACTTTGACATGTTGTGGTGCAAACAACCACCATGTTAGCTGTTGAGGTTGAGCTGTTTACAATATTGGATATTACGTTATTTCAATGAGGTATCAAAAGCTTCTCTGCATCCTTGATTAGATGATTAATTTTGATATGACCAACACTTCGTTCCGGACTCTTTCTCTTTGTCTCTCTCCCGTCAGTGGGAACTTGTGAACTATGCAATAAAATTGAACATGTCCTACTCAATCTTTCATATTTGTGTAATATAGTCCCTGATTTTGTTCTTTTGATTGACATGTATGTATGAATAGAAACCCATTTAAAAAAAGGAATGATAATACTGTACTGTACGGTACCTATTGTACAGATAAATGTATTTACCCATACACTCGCAGAAATGAATTCCCTTTGCAGATATTCGTCCATCACATCATGATTACATAAGCGTTCGTTTGCAGACAATGTTGGTAAATAAATGATAAAATTGCAGCTGTAATGGCGGCGTATACGTTACAGTTTGAATATGGAATAGAACGAGTCTTGTCAACAGGAGCCGCATTCACATTACATATAAATTGCTTGCGGAGTTTGTTTAACATTATCTACGTATGTTGTCGAGCTGAGTTGCCAGATACATTTTAATCATTAAAATGTTTTTTTTTATTACAATGTGTAAGCAATGTGTTGAAAGAGCGATTTATTTGTTTGCTATTGCTATTGCTATTGTTATTTGTTCGACTTAGTGCAATACCGACTAAACCCCTGCGGCTTGCCTTCAGTCGCTATAATTGATGGGTCCCAGATCCGAAGGCAACAGGTTCCCTCCATCGACAGGCTGACCTTGGCGTAAAGGCCACACTGGTCCTCTTTGGAGATAGGCCGGCTGCCTCTGAACAGTCTCTACTACGTTGTCGGAACCGTACAATGATGTCAGGTGCCCATTCTGACTCCTGGCTCCAGAACTGAAAAGGAGAGTCACCAACGCCGATAACTGTAGGTATATCCTAAGAGTCTTAGCTCTTATGCCTTCTTATAGCAACGCCGACTTCTTCTTCTTTGTGGTCAGTGCTATTGCATTTGGAATAATTCATAAGATGCAACTCTGTGCTTCCACTTTGTATATATTTCGTACAATGTATTGTTCATTTTTGTTTTTCATTGAAATTTTCCTTGCAACTTAAAATGTATTTTACAGGAGCAAGGACATATTTCCTTTTAGAAAATGAAACAAGAATATTTATTACATTCCTTTTATTTTTACTGAAAAATGCCTCTTCGTCCTCTGTTTTTAACGACTATTATACTTGGTGACAAGAAATATGGACATTGGACGTCACTTAGATTTCTTATCACCATAGAAATCTATAAAAATATTAACGACTATTATACTTGGTGACAAGAAATATGGACGTCGCTTAGATTTATTATCACCATAGAAATCTATAAATATATTCTGTAAAATTACTTAAATGATGCCGAATCAAACCGCCACAACTTAGGTGGTACTTCTCTCATAATATCAGCGTAAATTAGCTTGACAGACGTTTTGTGTAGTTTGTGAAAATCCGGTCCAACTATTATTGGGTATGAAGGTTGCCTATTCTCGGCTAAAGTTGTCATCAGGTGAACCGAAACTCCAATTATCCCGTATGAATAATAACTTTGTTACCTCGGCTTTTATCTTAAATTATCTATTATATCGTCGCAATTCTGTACGTCCTAATAACTTTGTATGGTAAGACAGAGAGTACCTGTGTTTGCGTCCACTCCTAAGTACTACAATTTGTACTCCGTAATTGGTTTGTCTCTGTCGAGATAAACCCGAAACTAGGCCAAGAGCTCTGTTACTACTAATTTACTCATCACAAAGTATCGTCAGTTTCTAGAGACGTATTCGAATTCAAAATAGATTTAATTATCGGCGTTTACCAACTAAGAAAAGTTTTAAGACCGGTGTGAGTTGGACTCGCTCACCAAGGCTTCCGTACTGACGGGAGATACGAGTATTATAACTTTTACAATCTTATAGTCGCACCTTGCATATCTTTTGTTTGTAATAATTATTATTTTTGGAAAACATGTTAGAGAGGGTTCAGTTTTTTCTTTTAGGCACGAAACCTAACGTTAAAACATGACAGCACGTATAATTGTGCTTAAAGCGATCAAGCTATCGAGTGTAATCCCTGCATAACTCTCTACAGCGCTAAACGTCTTTGCGAATCATAAATGATGCATCGTAAACTGCAGAATTCTATCGTGTTCATCTTCATATCATTCGTTTCAACCACCTTCGAATGTGCCCACAGGCTGTTCGGGATTTGGATCAAATATGCATGCCTAGTTTAGTAGTATTCAGTATCATCAGACTATATTTTTAAATGTATAAGCGGGTAAATGAGCAATAAGGCTTTCCTTTCTTTCTTTCTCTCCTCCTATGGTCCAAAGCCCACCAAGCCGCATGAAACGCGATAGCAGCTATCACTTTGCAGCGGTATCATTTGATCGGGAGGTGACGCCGGCCCATTAAACTACGAACGGAATGCACTACCCTCGAAAGTGCTTACAAAAGGCACTAATGTCTTTATTTCAAGTTTTCACATCATAACTTTAAATATGTTTAAGCCAATTGTTGCTTACAACAACATGCACGATGGAGTTATTTTACATAAAATCATATCAGGTCAATGCCTAAAAGTGAAACAACAAAGAATCAAATTTATTTGATGTCACTCTGAACTATAGAGAAATATTTTAATATAGATAGAAGTATTTACGTTCCTTGTATCCCGCAGTGCAGTGATCATCAAGTATCGCCTTGGAGAATACTTAGCTCCACAATACAGTTGCTAGAAAATTGTGTTCAATTCTAAGTGTATTCCTATGTATACAGAATGCGACATCTCCTTGAACATTTGAACATTTCAATCCAGGCAATGGCATAAAATGTTTTATTCTTTAATTAAAATAATGATTAATTTTACAGTGAAATTCTTGATCCTTAAATATAAATAATATATAGTAATATTGTGCTCAGTGTTATTATTGACCCCGGATAGTCTGAAGATTGGCCAATATAATATTATTCTTTGACCATTCGGATATCTGTAGATAATCATAGTAACAATTACATTACGATTTTCATCGACTCAATTACATAATTATAAACTGATCGTCGCCACCTATAATACTACGCCATTAAGAATAGTAGAACAATAACTTATCTACACTTCGGAATAAAATGTTTTGGAAATTTAATAACGCATTCCCCTGCATAAAAAAGGTGCAAATAATTATCACACGAAGTTAATTTCATAGCAGTTTATTGTAGACCTTTGTTAAACCGGGAAACGTAGTAGCGCATAAGCCGTGACTCCAATTAGCTCCTAGCTCGTCTAGCAAAAGTAATTTTCTTATTCTACAGTTATATTGTGTCAACGTTTGAGCCTAAACCGTGACTCCAATCAGCTTCTAGCTCGTCTTGCAAAAGTAACAGTAACAGTCTACAATTATATTGTGTCAACGTTTATATGGTAGGTACTCACTCGATAAATTTCTGTGCTGTAATTCTACCTAACGTTAGTTGTAAATACCTCTGCTGTTGAATTAAATTATTTTAAGAGATACGTAGTCTTTATATTTATATATATATATTTCATATGTGTGTGTGTATGTCAGTGAACTCCTACTAAACGACTGGATCGACTTTGACGAATTTTTTTGTGTATGTTGTAGGGGATTTCAGAATGTTTTAGATTCACAGCCTGCCAGCCTGACAGATGACGCTGCAGTCGGTATCTCGAATATACAATATTGTAGGGCAAACTAACGGGTTGACAATTCGGCCACATTACTACACGTTACTATGACAACATATTTTCCGATAATGACGAAACAACGACTCTCGGACAGCTAGTATACATAATATAATATAATGCATGTATGGTACATTCATACATTATATACATTACTATAAGTATGTATCTCTATATTATATCTCTATTGTACAAAAATGTGATCACAATTTATAATTTTATCCAACGGTAATATAATTCAAGAAAATATAAAAGGCGGACTTATTAAATTAGCAAGTAAAATTCAGCCCGGTACCTGTAAAAATAAAGTAAATACATTTTTATACCATGAAGTAATTTCCAGACGGAAAAGTACTAATTTCCAGAAATTGTGTAAAGCTGTAGCTCTTGTTGTTCGAAGTCTGCGAGACAAAGAACCACATTCGACAAAGTGTAATTGTACAAAGTGTCACTGCTGTGTTTTTTATTTATTCACGCTATTATCATCAGTCAGAGGTCCACCGTTTCTGGACACAGCATATGACATACTTTTTTTTTATTCAGTCAAGCTCGTCAATACCCATTTTGGCGTACTTCTTATTTTATTTGAGACAAAGTTAAAGTAAGTCTAACGACAGCAGTTGGTCGAGTAACGCACGTTTGCACTCAAACTCTTTAACTGGAGTCACTTTTCGACTCTTCAACTTTCATAAATGCTTTTATGGAAGTTGAAAGTTTCAAAGTTTGAACATATCGACACGTTATCCAAATTCAACCTTACGATTTGATTAGGATGGACATGGCAAGCTGTAACAAGTGTTACTTATGGTCCGGTTATCGGGCCACTCATGTGATACATCTGTTGCGACCGAGTGTGGTATGACGTAGCCAGAGGCTATGAAGTAATTTGTTACGCAAATAATGCCCAAGTTACTAAAGGCAGATATCTGCGAGGAAATAGTCAGTAAATACTTTAATTTAGCTTAGAATTGTTATTCCTATAATTACTAGTAATTTAATTATGAATAGCAATTCTAAAACTAACTACTGATAACCACTAGTAGAGCTAAAAGTTCGACATAACCGGTCACCCCTACCATCTGATGACCTGTATTCTATGACGATTTTAACACGTAATAAAATATAATAAGGCAAAACATCAATATCAAAACCGCAGCATAATAAGATACTTTCCGTTTAGCTTTTTAACCGTATAAAGAACTCAACGATTCCTCTTATCACTTTCGCGTAGGGAATTGAATAACAGGGTCCAATGCAATTTGACAGATGCGTACCAACATTGATGGTGAAAAGCTCTTTGCTAATCAGATTGTTAATCGGCCTTCTTGAAGAGAGAGAATAATTTTCCTTGTGTATCCTCCGACGCGTTCCTAGGGGATGCTAAAGTTTCAACACCCTTGGCTCGAATATTTCATACAAGCTCAATCCTACCCACTCCACGAATTTGAACAAATACCAAAAGTTCGGGTTTGAAAAGGAATTTCATTAAATCCGTTCTTAGCAAGCTTCTACATAGTATAATAGTGAAATATTTAGGCTAAAATTTAACAGATATCTATTGTGAATGTGAAAGACTGTAGGTAACGGGGAAGACCAAGACTGACATGCTTACATTGTTATGAGTCTTTTCAACTGGATGTTTGGCACTTGTATCCCCCTGTCTACCTCATGAGGATCAAGTGGAGGGGTCTTAAATATAGATAAAGTGGCAAATGTATTCTGAATTCTTGTTTGTGTATTAAAATAAAACTTTGTAGATATTAAATTACAAAAAAAATTTTTGTAAAATACTTAAATGATTCCTATCCATTGGAAAGGACGAAGAAAATAAAAAAATACAACATACTTCATAAATTTTTATTATATTAAGAAATTACAAAGTAGCACCGATAGGTAAGTGGTTTCATAGATGGCATTATCAAAGACTTTCAAACTCATGTCACAGTTCAGTATTGTGTAAGCGAGAGGTACCTCCCCGGTCGTGCCGGCCCGATTCGGCTGCATGCAAGCATGCAGTGTGGCAACTACCACTTGTTAAAAAAAACTTATTTTTTCCAAACCGGTTATTTTTTTAAATACAAATATGCTTGGACATATGAGTTCTCCAATAGATTCGTTCTTCACTAATGTTAAAAGTGTAGATAGGTATAAAATGATTTTATAACCGGCGCAAAGCGGACTTATCAATTTTACGACATATGTGGAATTTTATGGTCCAATGCAAATGGATGGATCGATTTTAATGTTATTTTTATTTGAGCTGTTTTACATGTATAGTACGGCGTAAAGTGACAGCTATGCTGTCGCGTTTTGTTCGGCATCTGAATATTCGGTTGCCCACTGTTGAGGTAGGAGGTGAAGAAGGGCAACGTATTTGCATAGCCTTGGTTGTATGAATGTTTATGGGCGTCTACAGTCATTGAAAGACTTCGGCAGCTCGTTTGCTCCCTATGGTATAAAAAAGATGTGTTTATAGAAGGTATGATCAGCTTTTTTTTAGCATGATTAATGGGGGATTTACCTCATAATTTGCAAAAGGGTCCTTACAGTACAAAACTAAATGAATGTTCATTGTAAATGTATTTCAAACAATCAATTTTGATTTCCTCCGCGTTCTATTTCCATTCCTTTGTGATTGTGATTTAGGGCGTATAAATAAGTAAACATTTGATTTTAATATTCAAAACAAGAAACGCAAAACAAACTCGAAATCCAAACTGTTCGTAAACAAATTAGCGTGCTGATTAATGCAATTGATTGATTTGTGGTCTCTTGTTTTGTCTTCTTACGCACGCTTTTAAGGAGAAATATGAAACTAGGAAATTTTGTTTTTGAAAATTATGCGTTGACGGATAACTGTGTACAAACTGATGGGGTATATAATTGTTACTTGTTACCCGACCCGGCACGAAACGAGGTTATTTTTTTTAACTTATTATAATGATAACATATTAATGAAATAAATAAAAAAATAATGTTATCATTTCCATGACTATAGACGATTATAGACATCCGCATAGATGCATGACAGCTGATGGATGGGTTGCCCTCCAGATACCTGATACTTACATATTCTTTGCGCCGGTATCGTGTATGCGAGAGATATCTCCCCAGTCATGCGTGAGGAATATGGGGAGTTCTAGAAATAATCCCAGAGAAATATGAATTGTGTTTTGCTTGTATTATAAAGACACAACATTTTAAACTTATACAACAAAACTACTCGATTGCTTGGAAGTATTATTGATATATTCGCGTTGCTTGAAAATGAATAACTTTTGCATAGACTGTAACAAAACTTCAACTGTATGAAGTTATTAGTTTCCATGTACTATCAAGCCTTTGTGTGTGCTTAAGAACTCACTGCATTCAGCCAATACTTATTGTTTATGTTCGATTGTTTGATAAACTATTAAGTCTAACGCTTCAAAGCGCAAGTTTATACAATACAATCCAACTTGTGTGCTTCTATTCAATTTAAGGGCCTCACACACGGTACGACTTATCTTTACATTTTATCTGTAAATTGCTAGTTTATACTATGAAATTATACAATATAATTAAGACATGACTATATTAATTTCATCATTCTTATGTACCTCTTATCTTTACATAACCAGAAATGTGCTTGTTTCAACCACTAGTTGACGCGACAGTCTAGAAATATGGTGCCTTTAATACTCGTATTTTGATATCTTTACTTATATTATCTTTAAACAAAACTTAGCTCAAACTATATACAGGATTCGTTTTTGGCCGGCAAATTTTAAAATAAGGAAGTAAACATCATTACAAGGGTGTGTTTTTTCTATCGTCTAATTGTAATATTTTGTTTAAAAATAATCGATTTTAAATGGTCCTTAAAAATACATCAATTGTTGTTCTTATACGAAATGTATCGACTTCAAGGTCAGTGACGTCGGCCTACCGTGAGACGCGAGTGTGATGCACGTGGTGACCAAGAAATATGTTTTACAACATGGGACAAATTAATTTTATCTAATCATTTTTTTACTCTTTTTTATTTCATAACTCGAATGTATCATTGATTCTGAACCAAACCTGAAAATTTGGCCGGTGATCAAAAAATAACCCTGTATACTAGATCGTCGATAATTCGTAGTGCAGTGAACCTTATAATACAACAAATTCATAATATTGTAACATGGAGAAAACTCCATGCTTACGTCAAATAAACCCTCTACGTTTGGTATGTCTGTGTAATAAAAAAGACTATTTCAAATTTAAATTAATAGAATGATAGCGAAGAATTTTTATATTCTTGACAGTTTGAAAACAAAGATGTTCTGTGTGATTTGGAGATTCGGCTTCGAGCCGTGAATTGTAACATACATATTTAAGAATAGGTCCTTTATCATATAGATAAATGTAACTATGTAAGAAGACTCAGTAATAAACAATATATTAATTATTAAACGTGTTTTATGTCTGCATTCCTGTGATAGATTTAAGCCAGAATAGTATTAGGAAGTTTTCATTTAGGATTTTCAGATAACTTTAGATAACACTGCTACAGGGACAGAGCTACGCCAAACCACACCCGTCCAGGCAGTCGTTATAATATGTAAAAATATTGTGTAAGTTTTAAAAACAAGTATAAATAAGATGAGGCTGCCCCAAACGAATAATCTGTGCGACTTATCTATGAATTATATTAGGTAAGGAATAATTTTACTGTTTTAAAATTTATTAAGGAATAAATTAATATAAGAAAGTTGTACCGCAGCTCATGAATTTTATTAGTTATATACACTAGGTGAAGAGGAAGCACTTCGAAGAATGTACCTACGATTTATTGACTGTGCCGAAATGTTTTATTCATTTTCCCTGAATTACAGAGGCTATGTCAAGGGACCGCGCTTTTACTACGAAATATATAAGGTTCGAGTTGCAGGAATCTAAATTATCGTAGTCACATTATATTGTATCTATTTATATTCATTAATATCTGTTTATTAAGTTCATATTATTTTCACTTGCAGTTCCGACGATCTAAACGACAAATCGTAATAAAAAATCGTAGCTACCTTAAACCAGAAACCATTTCTTTTAATGTTACCCTTATTATTAAATTAATGAAATAGGATGCAATGACGTTTCACGGATGTTATGCAAGTTTTATCAGTAACTCTAAACTTTCAAGACGTAAGTAAATTTAAAGATACGATCTTGCGATTTATAGTCGTACGAAATAGTGGGAGACAATTGTTTTTGTGTTTGTTGTTTTACTCGTTTATGACTTCTGTTTGTCCTGGGCACTTCTAATTGACTTTTTTTTGTATGGTGTAGAACGGCAAACGAGCAGTCGGGGACATTTTCATAACTACCGACGCACATAGACATCCGCATAAAGCCTATATAGCAGCGTTGCCCTCCTTTCTGCTACCACCTGTTTTATATATCAAGAATAAACGCGTAGCCTGTTGTTAACCTCATCCCCAATTTGGGCTCCCAAGATTGTCGTTTGGTTAATTCCTAACAATGACAGTCTCTTATTAGTACTACAATAGTTTTAGTAGGTACATACATTTTTGCAGCCAAATATCACTCCATATGTTCTCACTCCATATGTTCTTCATGCCTTTGAGACTTTCAGATGTCTTAATAAGTATATTTATAGGAGTTATGGATGAGGGATTATTAATTATTTTTATTTAATTTGGTCTACGTATACTCTAGTTATTATCGAAACATAGTATCAAAGGGAAATATTCGTAGCTGCCTATACTACTGTACTGGTGCTTCATTAATAATTAAAACCATTTTTTCCAAATAGGGCTTATACATAAACATTAAAAGCCGTGTTTATATATTATCCTCAGCATGAATTAAAATACTGTATGTAATACTCTTGATAATGTAATCTTTTGGGTACAAAGCCCACAACAATTGAAGCGTTTTCTTAAGTGAATGATAAAACACGGGCAGGTTTTGACATGCTCATCACGCAGACGAGACACGACAAAGGAATAGTTAACGAAATATTTACCGAGCCCGCCTACAGAGGAGACAACTTAATCCAACTTCAGATGGAAGTTTTCACGTAGAATGCTGATAGTGTTTATTCGGGAGGGAGCGTAATTGAATTAGGCGGAGTAAGCGATACCTATTGTGTAATGAAACTTAGCAGTTTGTACAATTGTGTATAGTACACAATATTCCATTAATAGAAATAATAATGATTCTTTTGTTGTCATAAAAAATACAGTTTATTCAAGTATTGGGAACATAATGTCCTTGTTAATTTTCGCCTAAGGCGGCTATTTCTATTTAGATACGACAAATGCACAGGTTACAGCGCATAAGGGTACGAGGAGGAGGGCATTAGTAAAACGAGGCAAATGACAGACGGCTTAACTGCTGTCCGAGGCACGGGAATGCATCGCTATTGTCCTGACATTTGACTGGAACCTATAACAAATTAAATAATGCCATAATTTTAGTCTGACCCCGGATTCGTGCATTTCCAATCTACAGTTGACGTTGCTAACCTCTAGGTTACACGGTTATTATTATCATGAGCATTAGCTAAACCCGTCTCCCGAATGCTAAGTACTGCTGTTTTTTTCTGCCACAGTTTTTTTTAACTCAACCAACTTAGAACTACGACTCTACAGACTGATAACGTTTTAGAGAGCACCGATAAGCGTCAAATATGACGGTTTTAATTAATTAAACTAATAAAAAGGAGAAAAAAATTCTTAAATAAATAAACAGATATAAATAAACAAAAAATAATAATAATAAGAGTTCACATGTATGTTAGCTATTCTTGTAGGTAAAATCTGCGGAATGAATGTCGATGAAATTTGGCACAGGTATCATAATCTGAAATAAAATAAAATAGTTTAAATTATATCAACATTATAATATTTTATCAGTTTATATAATTGAAATTAATATACTTATGATTTCTTTGATAAAGACATAATAATTGTTTTGTGTATTTAAATATCAGATTGTTTATCTATAACTTATATTTAAGAATGTCGAGATTGCCTGTTATTTGAGGCACCTTTTATTATGAACTTTTTGAATGTATGTTGTGTTGTTAATTATTGTGTGTCTTTTTGGAGATGCATAAACGAAACAAATAAATAAAATAAATCTTCAAAATATTGGAACATTCCTTTTATATAGATTGTATGTGGGTGAATGTACTTATTAAAATGTACCTACTTATCCCATGCCTGATAACTGCTATGACTTAAGGTTAACTTTTAGGTATCCACAATTCCCTGCTTATATTCATAATTTCATTTCAATTTGACTATCAAATCAGTCTTTTCGAAGTTCCAAATATACCTTTTTCTTCGTAAATAACAATAATTTTCAATTTATAAACTTTACAGATCCTATAAAAATATTTGTGCTATGCGTTGATCTTTAATAGATTATTTCCATTTACGAGTAATTTGCCTTCAAAATACTCAATTTCGGCACTTTTTACCGATAGCACCCTTAAGTGGTGACAATCTGTACCTACTACGATTGTGTGCCCATATTTTTAACCCTCAACTATTTTGTAAGAGGTAGTGCCACACTGCATACTTGCAAGCAGCCAAATTGGCTACTACTACACTACTAGGAAGGTACCTCTCGCTTACATGAGACCGGCGTAAAGTGACAGCTGTGCTGTGTGGCATTGCGTGCCGTGTGTAAGTAGCCGGTGGCTCATGGAGGTGGGAGGAGAAAGGAGGGCAGCTTAACCCTATAGCATCTGTGCGAATTTCTATGGGCGTTGGTAGTCATGAAAATGGCTACGACGGCTAGTTTTTTAGACGGCTAGAAATTTCTTTTTGACTCACCGAAAACGTTTACCTTAATTTAATACCTATTGATTTGTTTGAATGAAGTTGAATCTACCTCTCTATCTTGCATATTTTATTCTTATACGAGGGTAAGTTATAAGGACAGAGTAAAGTGAAATATTTAATATTACATAAATAACCAACTGAGACTGTATCTGAGCTATTTCGAGATTCCTTGCACGTATGAATTCCTTCCACTCTATGCACTGCTTGACATTATGATGTTATGCTTCAGGGGTTTGTTTTGCCAGAGAGTTGTCACGTACATGTCATGTGAATCACTGTACTTGTAGACGTGTTGCTAAGAGTATCATAAAAGTGAATCAAAATTAAAGGCACCGTAGTATTAAAACTAGTAATAAAAAATATAAGGTGTAACTTGAGTGTTCGTTAAACATGTTCACTCCATATTGACAATCCGTGAAGCATAGGCACCCATCGGGATGCGTCTCACCCAGCGACGGGTATGAAGTAGTCTGTCGTTCTATCAGCTACGAATCTACCTAGGTCATGCTTCTGTCAGTTATATAAGTGCCGGTTATGTACTGAGCACACCGATAATTCAATTTCTTAATTTCCCCAGCAAACTTTAAGAAAACTGCGCTCGTAGTTATACACTCACACTTGGGTGATTGTAACAAAAGAACTCTCTATATTTATTGCTTAGATCTTTAAAATTACACAACTGATTTTAATGGGATTTTTTAATAGAGAGAGTGATTCAAGAGGTAGGTTTATATGTACAATAAATCCATTTTTGAAGTCCAAAAACCACGCGAGCGAAGCTGCGGGCGGAAGCTTGTTAGATAATAATTAATTAAACTGCTTTTAGAATGTATTTAGTTCCATAAATCTTCTCCTACAATGGTTTTAACGACTGCAAGGATTGATTTGCGTCTCGCGTAATAATTACGGCTCCGAGTTGCGAGCCTCCAGCGCGAGCGGCCCTGGACTGTAATTATTTTAATGCAACTCGTTAAATACGTTTCAGAATCCGCTCAAGAGTCTGAACGTTAATTATTATCAGACTAGTTGTGTTTCGCGGTTCCGTTTAGTCTGATCTTTTTGGACATTGAATTGGATTGGATTTGGTTTGATGTTACATAGCTTACAGTATTCCTTGATACATTCGACGACCAGGCTGGCGCAGTGGTACAGGGCTCGGATAAGTAGAGTATGTTTGGCCAGGGGTCACGGGTTGGAATCCCGCCTTGGTCATGGACCCTTATCTATGTATTATATTTATTTCTATAATAAAAATCTTAAATATTTAAAATTTTAATAGTTCGTTGTCCGGAACACAAGTTTTTACGATACTTGGAGCGGAGCTAGGTTGACGTGGTGTGTTAAGTCCATAGATATTTATTTATAATTATAGGACATGTTTTTCAAGGATCCGCCTAAGCTGCGCCTGTGAATAACCAGACAATATTGTTGTAGAAATAAAATCTAGTCCATATCTTGATCTATGTCTACTCACTCATCATATCTTTCAGTGTACGTCTTAGCAATGTTTGCCCAAAAACAAAGTTATATGAGGCTACTCTACGAAACTGCATCACAGATTTGCCTCGTACAAACAGAATGACAGGCAGACAAAATTGATTTAAAAAAATGTTTGGAATCGCACCGTATTTAATACAACCTATTTAGTTTGAAATCACAGACACTCAAATAGTATTTATAAAAAAAATAAGAATTTATGAAGATTATAAAAATAGATGTATATCAACGTTTGCTTCGAGAGAATTCGCCTTTTAAATAATGATTACTTTTCTTTTTCAATTAGATATTCTCTTTTTATACGCCAAGATTATTCTGTGACTAAAGAAAGGTGACTTCATTAGAATTTATAGCTCCTGCAAATGGAACAACGTCTTTATACAATTCTGCTATTATAATTATATTTTTGGTTCGTGTTAAGTGTAAGAAGACGGTGGCCCATAGAGGGAAAAAGAGAGGAGGGCAACCCATTTGAATAAACTCTATGTATCAACATTTCTCGCGTATGTGTATAGGCCTTGATAGTCATGAAAATAACTCTGATTGCTCGTCTACCCGCACATACCATAAAAAATATGTAAGCATTTAATATAGTTAAAGAATATTTCACATAGAAGTCAAATATGTCCTTTATTTTAAAATACGGTTCAAAGACGTGGAATAAAATAAAGCGTTCCCAGAATTGAACGGTAAACGTATTCAGCCGGAGTTAAGTGGGGTATCTTCCTAGATGGTACTCGGACAAACTGGAGGTAGCGAACACAAAGCCTGTACAATGTACATATCAATTGTACAAGGGAAAACGGAATCGTATATCAATCGGTAACTAGCCACTTGTATGGAGAGCCGTACTTCTGGAGAACATTCTGTTGTATCATCATCATCATCATCATCACTGTGAGCAGTTTTACAGCAGCTTTACTATTTTTAAGCTTTGACTAGACATGGAATATAAAGAAAAGAATAATGTCACGAGCCTTCTTCATTTTCAAAGGCATTTAATTTACTAAAATTATTCTCAATTTGAATAGATTTATTTATACCATAACCCCCTTATTAATAAACATAAAATTATCTTTATCTACACTAATGTTGTAACATTCTACTTATGTTACCAATACTTGACTTATAATGACTACTGTTATAGCTCAGACAACAAAAAACTCAATTTAAGCAATTTGACATGATGTTATAATATCCAAATCAATATCGTAAAATCTCATTATAACACTGTGTGAGAGCGAGAAGGAGAGAAAAATGGTGAGACAGACGTATGTCAAAATCCTGAACAGCGCGCGCTTGCTCCTGATTGGCCCAGCGCGCGCTGCAATGTCAACTGTCATTAGCATATGCCGACAGTCGGCAATCGACGCCCAAGGTATTAATTGATTAATTCTATTAGTCAGTATTAGCGAAAATCAAATAGTTTTAGAATTAATATTATAAAATAAATACATATTATTATATAAAAGTTGAACAGACCAGATACTGTAAAGTTAAATATTACAAAATAACTAAATTTGGTAAAACCAAATGTGCATGCCTTAAGCACTCGTGTCATACGTATGTTATTTAAATTAGATACTCATGATAACATATACGTTTTTCACCAAAAATTGCTTTTTTTATTTTTAATTTTCAAATAGTTTTATGGTAAACTTGAATCTTAAAGAAAATAAGTTATTTTATATTTATTAGACATCATAATGTAAAAATAAAAACTGCTTCAGATAAAAGCGATTATTACCAATATAAATTACATAATTTTAGTCGAGAAACGTTGGTAAACATAAATTAATAAACGTTAGACTAATAAAATTGTGCTGGCAGCTTATATGAATGACGCAATTAAAACTTAACCATAAAGAATGTCTCTTACCATAATGTTTTAAGTGCGCGAACGCGATTTATTCAATTATACACTCTAACGTTGTGAAAATAAAGTCTCAAGTGGCTTTACTCTCAGAGTAAAGCTCACTGTTGACACATTTTTGACGTTTACTCTGAGAGTAAACGTCACTGTTGAGGGGTTTTATATTTTTTGTATTTGTATATTAGGCTGCCTAAGATGTAAATTTTTTAGTTTCAACAGTACGCATTTGATTTTTTACAATAAAACGAATAATAATTGAGTTATGGTTTTCTAATCAGTTCGTCACAATAGATTTACGGACCTATTGAAATAAAATTTAAATCGATTAGTTATGTTTTTCAAAAGTTATGGAGATTACAGAGAGAATGTTATATGTTTTTCATAGAATTTTTTCTGAAAAATTCATTTTATTATCTAAATTGTGGGTTGGATTGCTGTTTATTGTTTAGAAAAATTACCATTGATGTTTTCTTTTATTGTGGTATGAAGGCCAACCTACTTTAAGCACTATATTATTATTTATTTAAAATAAAACTCTGACCGAACCCAGTTTTTGATTTTTAGGCGAGAGTAGAGCATACCTACGCTCGCGCTTAAGGCATGCAATATTGATTAGAGTAATTGTATTAGAGTAAACAACAAAGTTTTGTGTTTAATATTATGTATAACATCTTGAAAATGTTTTAGCAAATTTTAGTGTTATTAATACCGGTGTGGACATGTGTTATTATGATAATCTTAATGTTTGTACCATAACTTAATCAAGTGTTTGTGTCCTGTGGAAGAGCGGAGAATCCCACTACAGGTATTTATTTACTTAAAGGGTTTTCTCCAAACATTGTATAAGGCACTTAAGTATTGCTCAAAGAAATAAATAACTTATTATTATTATTATTGTTGTTAGTGAAGATAAAGTAGTGTATGCAACTGCATATAACACGGGTATTAAAACACTTGTTAACTATTTTGAAACTCGCTATCGCTCGTTTCAAAAATTCCACTCGTGTTTTAATACCCTTCATTATATGACAGTTGCATAAACTACTATTATCCAAGTAATAACCTAGTAATAAACTGACATCTGTCAAATTCCATACTTTTTATGTATTTTTTAATATGGAATTTGACAGATGTCAGTTTATTACTATGTTATTACTTGGATAAGTTATTCTATGTTTATTAATAAGGAGGTAAGAGAGCAAACGAACAGATGGAGCCATTTTAATGACTACCGACGCAATAGATATTTGCATAGAGACTATACAGACGGGCTGCTTGCTTGCAAAACAATTGTAATTTAGATGAGAGCAAAGCATGTATAGCCTTGATGTACGATTAGTTCCGAATAATGATTTTCACAAATTTTTAGCTAATAATATAATCCATAGACATTTGTAGTCACTCATCAACTGATAGGTACCGATGATTATTTGTCTCCACTACAACGTATATAAAACATTTTTCCAACACTCGAGTGCAACACAATTCAGAACGCTACAAGGATTATTTTGATTAAAAATAAACAAGAGCTCACTTCTATAGTGTGCTGGAGCTTGTTTGAGACATCGCATTGTTTTTTCCTCGCAATTGTAGTTTTTCTTTGCTAAAACAATAGCAATTTAGTTGTGAGTAGAGCGTGTACGTCTCATATAATGATGGAACAAAGGAATAGCTAACAAATGTTTATGAGCTTTTGTCACCCGAAAATGTCTTCGCATTGTGTGTCGGGTAGTCGACCGAGGGACAGCAAATGTTCTCGGTGATGCTGTAACAATTGTCGGGTTATATTCTCTAAACATATGCTCTTTATAGTTTTTTATTACGAGTAATGAGCAAAAGATATATTTCTTTTATTTTTTATAATGAAGCGCTCACAATACTGACTACATATAATATATTATATAAATAAATTGAGCACTAAGAAAAGATTTCCACAAATGCAGTCATTTACAGTTCGTATGAAACTTGACAGACTTCAAAGTTTTAAACGTATAAACGTTTTCCAAAATCTAAGTAGAGTTACATGCGGGCAACAAGCAGTCTGATATATTTTGGCATATATATGCATTGGTTTTTTTAAATTCATAGTCGGCAAACGAGCAGGCAGAGACATTGGTATAATTGAGACTGAGATCAACGATTCGATTTTTATTTCACTCAGTCGTATTTCGATTTTAGATTTCTATCTGCTATGGCACTATTTCATCGCCCTGATTCTATAGATAAATGATTGATCGCAACGACTCATCGCTTAGCGTGTGTCCGGCATTTTATAGCGATCAATCATCGCTTTAGACGGTCACACTTTTACTTGCTATTAGCTGCATCGACGAATCGGGTCGTATACGAACTTCGTATAATACAAATAAAATATACAATGAAAAGGCAATGTCAAGTAATTAATCTCAAAGAGATAGAGGCATGCTGCATAGAAACCGAATTAGACCCACACAACCGCGTAGGTACCTCTTGGTCGCACAATAGCGCCTATGCTGTGGAGCTTTGTGCAATTTATGAGCTTTCGGAGTCCCAATAGATAAGGAGGGCAACAAATAGGCATTGCATTTATTCGGATGTCTCCTGACGGTTCTTACATAAAATTTTTTGACGATGCATTAATTATTCTCTTATTACAACAAAAATATTTGCTGAATATATAATTTATAAATAAAACAGGTCAAATCCGGTGCCGCTTTAAATGCTATGGTGGATCCATCACCAGACTATTGTGTTAGTTGAGAGAGAGAGAGGAACCCTAATGATCCCCGTGTAGTAGAAGAAAGTCCGAGTTGAATATGATGTATAGTAGTATAGAAGTAATTATTGTATGTCGGCGATGTTACAGTGTAGTAAATTATCTTATTATAATATTATATTTACTTAAATAGGAAGCTCAAAGTTCATTGCAATATAGGATAGAATCTTTGTAGTCCTCGTCTTTTCCCGGCGAGCGGAGAGTTAGTATCTACTAAGTGCCATATGAGTATTAGCAGGTATTAGTTTAAATTGAAACGTCTCCATACTGCGTTAAGCATTTTCATTTAATTTAAGAGAATAGTTCCTTTTACCAATGTTATGTATGCGGCCAAAGCGGTACCTTTAGTATAGCCGTACGACGTGTAATACCAGATCTAGCTCATTGCATATATAATGAAAAGAGAATAAGATAAATGAGACGATTTTATTGAGAGGTAGTACTACGTAGGTAGGCACTCCTCGCTGTATATTATACAAGGTTGATACAAGCGAGAGGCATTAAATTCAATCTGCCCAGTACTTTCAGAGCCTATTCGTTACATACAAACACACACACACACACATACGATCAAAATTTTATAATATTAATATAGATAATAAAAAAAATACGGTGGTATAAAAATATTAGCACTAAAGTATATACAAAGTTTAAGCAATATTGGAAACAAAGTATACAAGCATTTGTTACCGAGTTTAGAATTTCAGCGAGAACTAATCTACTGTGATTGAATATGTTTGTCGAAGCTTACGTTACCTCTCGCCTGGGGAAATCCATTTAAACTTGTTTACAAGAACACCAACACTTCGCACCAGAATACTTGTCTTGTGGTGAGAACAGAGGACAGTATTACTGAGATACAAGTACTCGCAAACTAAGTAAGTATTATAGACTGACCCACTTTGTGTTGAGTATTAGCATAATATCAAACTAGACTTTCTTAGTGCTTCGACATTGTATACTTGACAATATGAAATAATTAGAACAATCCCAGCGTTTTATGTCATGTCTACATTTTTGCATCTACTTGGTGCGTTGAATCAATTTATTATAAAACTTTTATAGTTTAATCTTCTATAGATAATGTGGTCTCAGAGGCGTTATGAATTATTTGGTTGATACTTGGTTAGATATGACATTATTTGAGTATATAAATGATTATTATTGTAAGTAAAAGTAATTTAATTATATTTAATGTTTTATGGCAGCTAATGCTGACTTGCTATAATTCCCGTTGCACAAACCTTCCAGCACCTGCGGCAATGTATCTCCGCCCATCGTCTCCCAAACCAAGGAGCTTTCGCTAGTTCGGCGAATTGTTATGGCAATTGCATCTAATCTAATATAATCTAATCAATTTTAACTGAGAAAATTCAAAGCATAATTATCATGCCCATACCGGACAGGGAGCGACCAAGCTTGGGGGGATAGAAAAAGAAGATGGTGTGTGAAAAGAAGATGATTAGTGATGATGAAGTCGGCGTTATGATTTCAAAATCTATTGCAATCACATATAGGTATTTTTTATTTTTATGTCCACAAATATATTGTTGTATACAATATGTTCGAAGTAACATACAAGCAATAATGGCTCTAAGGCTAAATTATTGGCAATTGTTATATCACTCACGTACCACAGATGGCTTTTATATGAACCGCTGCACCGGAATGGGTGTTCATAATACTAACGGTCATCTAATGACTTTTCGATATTAATGACGAACATTTTTTTTCATGGTCGATACTTTTTATTTTTATGATCAAATACATTTTGTGAAAATGTTCGACGCCGAACACAATACTATTAACGGCACGCTATTACATTTTGTTGTCTGTTTTTAAGAAATACATTCATAATTAGCTGTTAGACACTTATACATAGGTGCGTTGGTTGAATAGATCATGATGTTATTTTTAAGGTTGATTTTGTTTTATTCGACCAGGATGGCGCAGTGGTACAGGGTTCGGACAAATGGAGCATGTTGCACCGGGGGTCGCGGGTTCGAATCCCGCCTTGGTCAGGGAAGTTTATTTATGTATTACATGTATTTCCATAATAAAAATCTTAAATATATAAAATTACTTAAATTTATAAAACATATTAAATATTAAATATATTCCGTTGTCTAGTACCCGAAACAAGTCCTTACGGTACTTAGCACGGGGCTAGAGTACCTAACGTGGTGTGTAAAGCCCACAGATATTTATTTATTTATTCCGACTAAGAAATCGACATGTAAGGTTTAAGGGATGAGTAAATTGAGTCCTTTGTACTTTCATGGTTTTGCTATGATCACGCTTAAAGCTTAAAACAAATTTAAAAGATAGCAGTAACAAATTGAAAAGTGGTAGTACCTTCCTAAATTTCCACTGCTGCTATATAGGTTTCCCACAACTATAAATACCATATTATAATAAGGCGCCAAATTGCAATAATAAAAGTATAGTAAGTTTAATATGTTGATGTATATTTTATGCACAAATTTTTGGAGATTTTGCTCTAGTATAAGTCGTTATGCTAGTAACCGAAATGACTTGTTTATAGATATAGATAATAGAAATATAAATGAAATGTTTAAGATTAATGATTTTTTATATACATAAATATTATACACATATAATGAACACCGATGTTTTCAGGCAATATAAAAACGGCTATAATATAATTACAATACGTATATAAATTTCGCTAACGACATTAGGGTTTCATTATTTCAGTTGAGAGTGCTTTAGCCTCCGACGCAACAGATACAAAGATCAAATCCAAAGTCACTTTTCTATTTTCATTTTAGTTCTGCTTTATTCATCTTTAATTAAGTAATTCGTTTGTAAATAAACATATTTTAAAAGTAACTGTTCTATTCATTTAAATTTATTTTCCAGAATGAAAAATCGTGCATATCTCCAAGAAGACTGGCTTAGTCTAGACCAGGGTTTCTAAAAATGGGGTCCACAGACCCCCTAGGGGTCCGTGGCGTATGTATCAGGGGTCCGCGGTAGCTCAGTTAAACCCTAACATTCTTGTGTACATACAGTGGTTTTTAATACCTACATACTACATAAATAAGATTAGTTATCTTTCCTAAAATATTCTTTGACAGAGGTCCGTGAAGCTTTTAAATTCTGGAAAGGGGACCGTGAGTGCAAAAAGTTTAAGAAATGCTGGTCTAGAATCTAGGGGCAAACATCGTCCCTATATTGCATTTGTAATTTCAATAAACGAATGACCATTGGCAACCAAATATGTACTTCTATTAAGCGCAAGTACGTACCTGCGTCCAGTACGTACGGTTAAAGCCAAATCAAAGGAAAAGTTAGAGCAGCCGGTGCGATTTAGAATAATTGAATTTACATTAGCACAATAATTACACTTCTAACATGTACCGTGTTAGAAGTCCGGTACCGAGACGATTCTACGTTCTGTTAATATAGGTATTAATAATAAAAAAAAATACATTAATAGTAACTTTAATTTTATACTTATTCGAAGACTCTAGGACGAAGAAGACTAATGTAAAGAAAAAAAAGCTAACTTCTAAAGTAATTTCTTTTTCGGATTTGAACTTAGGTGTAGTATGCTGTGAAAGCGAAGATGAATCCAATACAGATCTTATTTTAGACCAGGTTTAAAGTTTTGAGACTAAGTAGTTAAAAATATTTCACTTTCTGTTCCTTTTCCTTTCTTGACAATCCGTCCTGACACCCCCTCCCCCTCCTTCGGATACGACTCACAGTCAGTTGTCACTTTACGCCGGTATCTTGTAAGCATGAGGTACCTCCGGTCATGCTGGCCCTATTCGACTACAATGCAGCGTGGCACTACCTGTTACAACCGTGGCACTACCAATCGCCTATGATAATGTGCTCTTTGTACATTAGAGAGTTATTTAATGAAAGTTTACCGAGCTTACTTAGGGGACTATGAATAAAAAGCAGTTTGTGTCTCCAATTTGCTAATAGAGAGACACCATCTTTCACAATTGAAACAAACGAGTAATACTCATAAACCTCACGAAAGGTGATGGTAAAACATTCACATTTAAGGTTTTTACTGTAAATTAAACGCAGTTTAGTAAACATGTTTATTGTAAATTAGTGTTTCACGTATAACTGCACGGACCTTTATTTCATTAGCCAGAACAAAGTCCTTTGTGCAGCAGCAGTGGGCACTTCCCAAATCACTCGCATACGACCGCCCACCAAAAACAAACTCCACAATAATACGTCACAAGTTTCTCAAAGCGAATTGTGCGGGATGGAAATGATTTCCAATTTAATTTGCTTGTTTTGCTCTAAAGGTCTAACCAATTCTAGTTATACGTTAAAAGTTTTGAATAAATGAATAATTATATTTTCAGTTATTTGCGTTTATTAGATTGTTTGTTTATGTGGTGAGCTGCATTTGGGCACTGCCAGCAGTCCTGATGTAGTTCCAATGACTGGACTATTTCGACTCTAATGTTTTCAAATAAAATTTTCACACAAAACTACACAACAAACTTGGGTGAAAGCATTGTTGCTGCAAAGCACAGACATATATTATTATCTGGAATATCATACTATAATATTAATTTAGCGAAACAAAGAGATATTTCCTTGGTCTCACGTCGCGTCGGTGTAACCTCGAAGCACAGCGAACGGCCAAGTTCGACTGCATTACTACAAGAGCTTTCAACACAATCTTTATACAAAATTATATTTTAGCTCAAAAATTTTGCTTCCATAAGAATACCCAAATTATACCTTAAATATTTTTCCGTTTTAATATTACGGTCCTCTTTTTTCCAATAAAAGACCTTTTCTTCGACTTGGTTTTGACTTGGTACAATTTCTCCAATCATATGAAATGCATGCTTATTTTATTACAATTTGATAAAGATTTATATGTAACTAGCTGCGCCCCGCGGTTTCACAAGCGTAAACTTCGATTCCGTGGAAAATAGAAAATGATTCCATAGGATTCCCATAGGAACATTTTTTCGGGATAAATGTATCCTATGTGTTAAACCATGTTATTCTCAATGTGTGTGAAAAATTTTATGAAAATCGATTCCGCAGTTTTTACATGAAGGAGTAATAAACAAACAAACACACACAAACTTTCATATTTATAATATTAGTAGGTTTACAAGAAAACAAGAATTTTAAGTTAAATATATTTTCTTCATTTCGTCTCATTCATCAAAATTAAATAAAATAATTTATACTTCAACTAGCTTCCGCCTGCGACTCCGTCCGCGCGGATGTCAGTCTTCGCGTGGATGGATTTATTTTTTTCTACGTATTTTTCCAAGGTAAAAAGTATCCCATTTTATGCCCAGGATAATAAGGTATAATTATACTAAGTTTCATCGAAATCGAACTGTTAGTTTTCACGTGATGCCTGAACATACAGACAGACAGACAGACAAAAATTTTTTTAATCGCATATTTGGGTTTGGTATCGATCCAGTAACACCCCCTGCTATTTATTTTTTCAATATTTTCAATGTACAGAATTGACCCTTCTACAGATTTATTATATGTATAGATTAGTCTCATTCATCAAAATTAAATAAAATAATTTATACTTTAATTAAGTATAAATTATTTTATTTAATTTTTCATTGGGTAAGTATAATACTTTCTCATGTTCTAAGACGGCGAGGCCCTGGGGACCTGTAACCTGGGAGCCCTGGACCCTGGGGGCCTATTGATTTCTTTATTATTAAGTTACTAATCAATATACTTTTTTGTTGAAACAAAGACAACAGAAAATATAGATAATTATAATTTACTTAAGATTATTTATATGTGATTGAATTAAATAAGAAATACATTTTTTATTACATTTTTGTTTGCAAAAAACTTCCTTGATAGAACTGGTTAACTGACAAACATTTAAATTGTTTATGGGCATATTTTAGGGATATGGAATCCTAAAAAACTCGCAAATAACCCTTAGAAGCAAACACGAAAACAGCTAAATCTCTGTGACGCTTCCAAGCCCGTGTAAACATTCGTTAGCGATCCCCATGCCTAGTCTTTGTCAAACGTGACTTCAATATAAACGGAGCAAACATCGAATCAATTGGTACCTCACACGGTAAATATCTAGTATTTTTTTCAAGTAAGCAAAAAGGAAAAAACAGCACTATTATACGATTATCGGTGTAACAATATATCTTATAGTATAAGAGAGCAAAGGAGTCGAAGGCTTTTAATGACTATCGACGCCCGTAAAAATTCATATAATTTTTACGCAGACGTCCAGCTCTCCATTTGTCCTGCCCTTTAATAGGTCGCCGAAAACTCGTATACAGCATGAATAGCGATGTACGTGAGCGGTATTTTTCAGTATCTCGTATCAGCCAAATTTATACTCACTACCTCTCACCTAGTTTCTGCCAGGGATTGTCCCTTTATTCGACCATCTATCACGTTGTCCTCAAACAAATATTGGAGCTCGTTAGACACAATTAGAATAAATGATGGACGTCTGAAAAAAAATACTTATATTACAGATTTCAGTTCTGAATGCGTATTTTTTCCTCTGGTAAATATATATATAACTAAAAAATATGAGCATATAATTGAATAACTACCTACGCTGACATAAATGTTGCTTTACTAAAGATCATGATTGTTTCATATTTTGTCATTATTTCTTATAATAAAAATAATTGTAATGAATGTTAACACAATAATGAACTTAAAAGAGTTCTGATTCTGATCTGAAAAATGATAATTGCCACTGGCGTATATGATAGATTTAAAATATTAATAGTTTGAACCATTCAATAAATGTATGGTGGTCCTGTTATAAGATAAAAAAGATATCGTCGGTTTAACTTTGCTATACTACCATTAATCAATTATTATTTTCCCAGCCCTGTGGGTCGTAATCTAATATTGTACAATATTAGATTGTGGAATATGAGGAGTTTAATAAAAACCTATCATTTGAGTCTGACTACATGCAATCTAGTATACATATATTAGTATATTCGGTGTTTCATACCAGCTGTTGCCCACTTTATGGTGCTTTTACTCTGTTGACTTTAGATGGCCGCAACATTGAAATCTTTTTAGTACAAAACAACCGAGTAATACCAAAAATAAAACAAATTTCATTGATCATTAAATTGTTCTTAATTAAATGTATTAATATATTATAATTTATTTTCTTTGCAACGAATTAATAAACTAGTCACTGTTTAATAAGTAACAGTTGTTCCAGTAATACTAGCAAAATTTGATGTTATTGAGTCTAAGAATTATCCAAATTGTAAAATTGAAACCAAAGTACATCTAAATAGAGAAGATGAAATCACGCTGCCTACAGAAGTGCATCCAAATAAGATCACCTGTTTTATAGATAAGATATCCCAAATATACATATTATATCCAACATAATGTCGTACATTTTATGCAAACTGTTTATGAGAACTCATCTCATATAATTTATTTTCAGAATGACATTATTACCTTTCACAATGTCGTTTTAGAAACAAAACATGTTAAAATATAATGGAATACTAATTTTGTTATTCTACGTTATTCAGTTGTATGAAAATAGGTCACATTCGACCTATGAAAGTATAGACATGCCTCATATATAATTGTAAAGTGTACTCGGCAGCCAGTGGTAGATGTGCCATTTTTACAGGTCCTCGGCTGTGTTGCGCTGTAACTTCGAAATGTTCGACAAGATTTAAATCTAGGCAAGTAATTAAAAAAGAGTTGTTATTCTCATCAACAGAAATGTGACATTTGGTTTCATTTGGCAACAATGAAAAAACTGTCTCTCTAGACTGTTTGGATTGAAACTTGATCACTGAGCTCATAATTGAAGTACTGCTATAGAGCGCTATATTGCGGACTGGTTCGATCGTGAAAATATATATTTTTAATGGTATAAGGTTTTATGACAATAAACGCATTGTATAACATCTGGTTGTATGGATGTTAAGGTCTCTATTTTTTTTTATATCTGCAGACACACCACGTTAACCTAGCCCCGTGCTAAGTACCGAAAGGACTTGTGTTAGGGGTACGAGACAGTGGAATATATTTAATATGTTTTATAAATTAAAAAAAATATATATATTAAGATTTTTATTATAGAAATACATATAAAACATATAAACATCCATGACCAAGGCGGGGTTCGAACTCGCGACCCCTGGCGCTACATGCTTCACTTATCCGAGCTGTACCACTGCGCCAGCCTGGTCGTCAAAACTATTAATCAATATATTTCCTTTATATATTAATAAATATACACACACATACGTATACAGTTCGTTTACCTCCTTCAGCAGACTTATAAGAAAATATTTGTACTTTAAATTTGCATATACACATATTTATGTTTGAGGAATGTCTCATAGATTTGTAACTCTGTGATAGCTGGGCATTGTCTGCTATCCACTGTTGCGTTTAAACATTCGCAGGCTGTAGAAAGACTTGTTGCATAGTTTCTGCATAGCACAGAGCAGTCACAGGTGAATGCGTCAGTGCTATTGCGTTTGGAATAATTCATAAGATGCAATTCTGTGCTTCCACTTTGTATTTTTCGTACAATGTATTGTTGACTTTTGTTTTCCTTTGAAAATTATATTTTCTTGCAACACATAATATAGGACACGAGCAGCGACATATTTCCTTGTTGAAAATGAAACGTAATTTTTTATTAGTCTCCTTTTATTTTTACTGAAAAATGTCTCTCTGTCTGTCTTTTACGGCTATGTACTTGGTGAAAGTATTCTTTATACCTTTATATGAACATGTCACTTAGCTGGTAATAACTTATCAGTACAGAAGTTTACAGTCTACTATCATATCAAGTTATTGGTACCGAAACAGGCCGACACTATCGAGGAGCCTTTCTCATAATATCGACTTGAAATAACGGCTATCTAGTCACGTTTCATATAGTTTGTGGAAATTTGGTAAGAGGTAGTGCCACACTGCATGCTTGCATGCAGTCGAATTGGGCCGGCACGACCGGGGAGGAACCTCTCGCTTACACGAGACTGGCGTAAAGTGACAGCTGTGCTGTCGCGTTTCGTGCTCTGTGTAAGTAGCCGGTGGCCCATGGTGGTGGGAGGAGAAAGGAGGGCAGCGCATCTGTATAGCCTCTATGCGGATGTTTGTGGGCGTCGGTAGTCATCAAAATGGCTCCGGCTGCTCGACTCCAACGATTATTGAGTAAGGAGGTTGCTTATTCTCAGCCAATTAACTTGTCATCGAGCGATCCGAAAATTTTATACTCCCATTGGAAAAAACGTTCGAATCGTCTGCTTTTATTTTGCATTATCTATTCGCAACTCTATACGTCCTAATAACTTTGTATGGTAATAGAGAGTGCACCTGTGTTTGCGCACACTCCTAAGCACTACAATTTGTACACCGTAATTGGTTTGTCTCTGTCGAGATAAACCCGAAACTAGGCCAAGAGCTCTGTTACTACTAATTTCCTCAGCACAAAGTATCGTCAGTTTCTAGAGACGTATTCGAATTCAAAATAGATTTAATTATCGAAGTTTACTTAGGAAAGTTTTAAGGCTCCTATAACTTTCACAATTGTATATTTTCCAGGTGCCCGCCTTCCGTTATATTTTGTAAGAAACGAACGGAAAATACATGTTTGTTATGGATATATGAATTTTTCAAAGAAAAATAATAAATAAGAGTTTATCTTGCATAGGTAAAATCGTGTTCGTCAAGTTATCAAGCGTAACCCTAGCATAACGCTCTATAGCGCACCTTTCACTTCAGGATCATCATCTTCATATCATTCGTTTCAATATTCTACGTGCCCACAGGCTGCGCGGTATTTAAAGCGAATGTGCATGTATAACATTCAGTATCATATTAAGTGTATTTTTAATTATATTAGAAGACATATGAGCAGCCCTACGCTCTTCCTCATCTACAATGGGCCAACAAAGCCTAATAAACAACATGAGATGCATAGCATAATGTTTAAGCCAGCAGTTGTTATTTAGAACAACGTGCATGGTGGAGTTATCTATCTAGACATTTTATAAAATAAGTCACTCGTCCGCGTCTTATTCTATAAATGCTATAAACTTGAAAACTAGGTACTTAACGGATGAACAATAGAATGAGTGATTCTCGAGGAAGGTTTAGTTATAATTTACTATGATTTTACGTAAATTAGCAGAAGTACGGCGTTAAATGTTTAGGGGGCAGCAAAAAATTTCGCCACTGGGATCTTTCCATCTAAACGGCGAGTAAACTAGCAAAATTATAGGTAGTTTAGTAATGTACTAATTAAAATTCTATAAAAATGCTACAATAAAGTCTCCTATAAGATATCTCTATCTCTTACGGTTGACTTACACTAACCACTTTTATGTTCAAATTTTTAATTAAAAACAATACGTTATTTACAATGCAATTTTATTTGGTTCATTAGTTATCCTTATCCAAATGTTTTTTAACTTAAGAATTTAATGCAGATTAAAATTGACTTCTACACTATATCAATCAGATGAATAGTTTTTGAGATATCGTTGTTAGAAGTAATTAGCAGCAAAACATTTAAAGCTCGGCGAGCCAGCGTGCTTTCCTTGAGAAGTCTATAATATTTGAAGAGTCCCTTCAATTTAACCAGGATTTCATCATCAGATCATGACCAGGTAATGTAACCACATGCATATCAAAACTATTATACTTTAAAAAAACATTCGAAAGAATTGATAATCTCCTCCATTTTTAAAGTCCGAAATCCACGCGGGCTCTCGCAATCCGAATCATAGTAGATCAATGCCTAATAGTGAAACAACAAAGAATAAAGTTTATTTGATATTGCTCTTAACTGTAGAGAAATATTTTAATATAGATAAAAGCTATTTACGCGTTCCTTGTATCCCGCAATGCAGTGACTATCAAGTGTCGCCTTGGAGAATACTTAGCTCCACAATACAGTTGCTAGAAAATTGTGTTCAATACGAAGTGTATTCCTATGTATACAGAATGCGACATCTTCTCGAACATTTGAACATTTCAATCTAAGCAATAGCATAATATTATAAAGTAAAATATTTTATTCTTAAGTTAAAGTAATTAATAATTTTTACAATGAAATTCTTGATCCTTCAATTATGTAAAGTAATATTGTGCAAATACTTGGACTCGACACTTAGTGTAATATTCAATATAACCCTGCGGGTGCCTTCAGCTGCTATAATTGGAGGGTTCCTCTCTACAAGCAACAGGATCCCTCTAGCGACTGGCCGGCCTCGGCGAAAGGGAAGACTTCTCTTTCATGGGACTGTCCAGCTGTCTCTGAACAGTCCCTACCATGACGTGGAACCGTGCAATGGGGTCAGGTACCATCCTGACCCCTGGCCCCAATACTCCTAAATAGCACACCACCAATGTCCAAAGAGGTCCACCACTCGTTCCAATTCACGCCGCCCTCTGATGATTCAGAGGGAAGGCAGGAGGACCCTGAGTCGAGCTGCTCTTAGTTTGTCTCTCCCCCAAGCCTGTCCGGTGTGGGTAACCCCGTGATAATACAGGCGCGCTAGTCCTCCCACCACGACAAGTGGCAACATATTCAAGGGGGATCATTTAAAATACCTGGTGAATATTATTTTAATAATATTTACATATAGAAAGAAAGAAAATAATTTTATTATAACTTTTCCTTATGTATTACAGTATATTTTTCATTTATAATTGAAAAAGAGACGAAAATTTTCATGTTCCGTAAATATTCGTAATATACGAACGTTTACTATTTTTATCACCTTCACCGCTTCACTATCTCTTGACACATAAAGCCGTTGAACATCGTAATCATTCAACTTGAGATTAAGTACCTCCTTGAGCCATGAAGATGGCTTTAAATGTAGCTTAACTGTTACCTACACGGATAGTATTATAACTTAGTTAACTCCTAGCCAAACTTCCCCTTCTTATTGCTATTATATGAAAGATTATAAGTTGGGTATTATATTCAAACTTGGATCGCTTGGTAGGACATGAAGCTTTTCCTTATTAAGATAATGTTATTAATACTCGCAGATATAGAATAGCATTCAGTTATTACTGGAGAAAGAATATTGACTACTTAAAAGAAATAGCTACTTTATTAATTTCAAATAATGCATAATAAATAATAATGGATATGTAGATACACGGTAAAATCAATGAATGCTATTAGGAATTATAAAATAAACTAGCATCGCCCCGCGGTTTCACCCGCGTAGCTTTCGATCCCGTGGGAATATCGGGATGATGATAGATGTTGGCCGATTGTCAGACCTGCTCGATATGCACACAAAATTTCATGAGAATCGGTCCAGCCGTTTCGGAGGAGTTTAATCACGCACACCGTGACACGAGAATTTTATATATTAGATAATCCAACAATCACAATTCCTAACACATTTCAATAGACAATAGGCGAATCCAAACAGATTTCGCGTATTTACACGTAAGCCTTTAAAAATACCAACTGGATTTTACGAAGTAGAATTCCATACAAAATTTAACAGGCGAACGCCATTGGGAATTTACGTCGGTGTGGCGTTTCCACTGAGTTATTGTACACCAAATAGGTAACAATAGTCGCTAATTGTTGGATGTAATCTGCGAAATTCGAACTCAATGATGATAAAATTAAATGCGAATTCGTGCGCGTTATTTTGCAATAAACGTTCAAATATTTGCTACAACTTGATATGCAATGGTGTAATTACGGTAATCATATCGTATTGTTTAACAGCGGGTACTTCGGTCCATCGGTCACTAGCGTGCCTGCTTTTATTACACTTTGCCAGTTACGACTCTCATCTCTCTCTCTATTACTCATATGATTTTATATTACAGGTCTTAAAATATAATTTTAGCTCCAAAAAACAAAAGTACTAAAAGTATTGGTTTACATCATTTGTGTTTTGTTTAGGAATAATACAATAACATATTATAATGAAACAAAACAAGTGACGAGAAATATTAGTATAATATCGAGAATTTACAAGGCGAAGAAGTCGTCGGTATTGGTTTAAAAACTTTTGGTAAAGAACAATAGATAATATGTATCCTAGGGCATGGGAGTCTAAACTAATTTCATGATAGGTATACCTACCAACAATTAATCATTGCTTACAAATACGCCAGGCGGCACCAGACACGAAAACTTTGTTTAAATTTACATGAAAATAAGACAATTACCAACAATTAAAAAAGGCAAACAAACATAGCCTCTCTTTCAACACATTACCTAGATAAAAAAAAATATTTTAATGTTTTAAAATGTATCTGGCAACTCAGCTCGACAACATACGTAGACAATGTTAAACAAACTCCGCAAGCAATTTATACGTAATGTGAATGCGGCTCCCGTTGACAAGACTCGTTCTATTCCATATTCAAACTGTAACGTATACGCCGCCATTATGACTACAATTTTATCATTTATTTACCAACATTGTTTGCAAACGAACGCTTATGTAGTCATGATGTGATGGACGAATATCTGCAAAGGGAATTCATTACAGCGTGTGTATGCGTAAATACATTTATCAGTACAATAGTGTACGGCACACCGTAGTGGCTGTACCGCAGTGGACTGTATTGACGTTCGTTAAGGGAAACAGGATCGGGTGCCGTAGTAAATTAAAACAATAACTTTTCAGAATTACTGAAGGGCGACTGAGGGCGGAACAGGGAAAGAACACTATTTAGAATTACTTGCTGACTTCTTCATTCATTTGGCTTCTTTTTCTTCTTTTCTTCTTGCAGAGTTTCTTCTTGATTTTATCGACGAATGAAGCGAAGCGTGCTAAGCCTCCTTTTTGGCGGGAAAATGCCCGCCTTTTATACAGAAACGTGGGACCCCCACTACCTCTATTTCCTATCTCTGTCCCTGTCCAACTTCCGCCACCCCTCAAACTTTATTTATCAATAAAACATATTTACAAACCATATACATTTTTCCTTTTGTGTTAAAACATTAGACATACATTTTTATCATTAGAATACATATGTATTATCGCGCGATCACGCTCCGTTGCTGTCTGAACGCACAAAACCTGTTTTTTCGCTTTTATATTACCTCGCCCCCCGCTAAGACAATATAAATACCCCTCAGCCGGCGCCCGGCGCGTTCAGACAGCGTACGAACGTCATAACGCTAACTTCTAATAAGAATCTAATTAGATACAAACAAGTTATGATTCATAGTAAAAAATGCTAATTAGAAATAAACAAAAACTTATGAATTACAGCTAAAATTACCTACCCTTTATATAAATCAATTATTAAAATGAATCTAAAATTATTCCCTAGCCTATTATATAAAATACTATTTACATGTTCGTCGTGTACAAATAGGTACAATATAGGTACAATCTAAATCATCATGTACTTTAAACTTAAATGAAATGAAAAAACTGAATCAACATTTTTCCTCTGCTTCAAGTAATATTGACATTAATACAAAACTACAGACCCTACATAAATATTCCTCTTTGCCAGAGCCTTCTTTTCAACCTTTCTCATTTAAACAGTTTGATGAATGTGATGTAAAAAAGGCGATAATGTCCATCTCGTCAAATGCCATTGGCAATGACTGTATTAGTAGGAACATGGTTACTCCCATCCTTGACATTATTCTTCCAGTTATTACCCACATATTTAATTTTTCAATCTCCTCAGGTGTTTTTCCTGAAACATGGAAACATGCACTAATTACTCCCCTTCCCAAAAATTCAAAGCCCACTCTTCCCTCTGATTACCGGCCAATAGCTATCCTCCCCTTTTTCTCCAAA
>LUGF01022623.1:606522-622087 GCA_001625245.1 Calycopis cecrops | reverse complement strand
GAATACCGCCATTTTATTTTTATATACAAACAATCAATATTATGTTTTATTTTGTGTTCATTTTAATACCCGGGTTTTTCACACATATTTAAATTTTCAAAATGATGAAAAAAAATGAAAAAATAATTATAATATTACTTCTATTTTGATGCAAGAGAAAAATCCATACCATCAGCTGGCATTCTCCTTTAAAATTGATAGAATATTAGTTGAAATAAATTTGGGAAAATAAAAATATACGACGTGTATATTATATTTGACAAATTCCCTGTTTCTATTTAGTAAATTAGTCATCATACAAAATTTAATAAATATTTTTTACAAATTAGGACGTCAATAAAATATGTAATTCCTAAAAAAAAAATATCGTATTTTCAATAAAAGTTTTTTTAAATTCAGGTATTTTCATACTAACAATTTTTATAGTATAAGGGGGCAAACGAGCAACCGCAGCCTTCGTGTCTGCCGAATGGATTTTCATGACTGCCGACGCCCATAGACATCCGCATGAGACTATACAGACGTGTTGCCTTCCTTCCTCCTTCTTCCTCCAGGGGTCACCGGATACTTACATACCGCACGAAACGCGACAGCGCAGCTGCCACTTTACATCGATTTCGTGTAAGCTTGAAGTACCTCCCCGGTCGTGTTCGGTTACATGCATGCATGGCACTACCTATTACAAGTATGCCGAAATAATAAAATACGAAATAAAAAGAACCACGCCCTTCTAGGTAAATAGTCTTTTATATTATAATCAACGATAGAATAAATAGGAGGCTGCCTCAGAAAACTTATATAAATACAACATAAGTTTTCATATACATTCCTATGTTGATAGGCTTTGTGCAATAAACATATTAATTGGGTGTTATGATGTCCATATAATAATAAAACTTCATACATATCGACCTTTTTTCCATGAATTATGCCTTTTGTTTGTTTTAAGTTTATTTTATGTTAAGTTTATTTTATATTAAAGTTAAGTTTTTTATTTATTGATTGAGGCAGTACGAAATTTGACGAGTCAGCTATATATATTTATATCTTTCTCACTATACATACTACATACATACATACATACATGTATGTATTGTTAGAAAGATGTAGAACAACAAGCCATAGACTCGCATTTTCTGTGCACTTTAAGTTCAATGATATATAGATATTTTTAACGTTGTATAGAAATCGCCCGTAGATTAAAATTCAATTTATGTGAAATTTTTTGTATCTAAAAAATAAATATCTTGACATGTTTTGTCATTGTAAACCTGTAATTGTTATTACGGTAAAGAATTTGTACTAAATCAATAACCTATGATGATCAATAATAATTACTCTAAGCTCTACTTCCGTTGTGTAGTGTAAATATTTTTTGTTGGTCTTTAGTGATAGTATCTAACATTTTACCTCTAAGTGCGCGAGAGCTTTTTTCACTTTAATTAATTAAGTTTACGATGCCGAGGAGAAGACAACCTGACTTAGGTCGTCGTTTTCAATCAATTGTGCGAAGAACCACCTCACAAACTAACCGCACTAATGACCAGATACAGACCGAGCAAGAAAATAGTCGTATTGCTATCTCAGAGTTGCGGTCTTTAATGAGTGACAATGAAGTAGATAGACTGAGAATGCAACGAGTTCGTGCACATCAAACACAACAACAGCGAGAACGTCTTAATGAAATTGAGCGCCGCCGCAGACGGACTGCATCTGCGGCTGCTGTGATCTTGGAACGAGCAGTATTCCACTATAATCGGGCAATAGACTATTGTGCCGACAAATCGGTAACTATTGGAGAAATGACATTCGTTTGCAAATATTGTAAGGCGTTAAAATACATTGGTGAATCTACTGGATTATGTTGTGCTGGAGTGCCACTAGATCCCTTGCGCTCTTTAGTTTCTGGGATGAGCAATGATTCTAAACACTTGTTGGCCGACATTCAAAAATATAACAACAGCAACTAACATGAGAGTATTTTTGCAACAAGATGAAACTGCAAATGTGTTTTCGAAGCAGTTATTAGACATTGGAAATGGTAACGTCGCAGTGGACAACTCGACCGGATTCATAACATTTCCCAAAGATTTGTACCACATCACTGACTCAAAAGAGGAGCTTATTCAGCGTGTTTTTCCAGATATAGCTCAACAGTTTACTAACCATAATTGGCTGAGTGGACGAGCGATATTGACAGCGAAAAATAAAGATGTCGATGATCTTAATGCGACCATTCAGAATTTTCTTCCGGGACAGTTGATTTCCTTCAAATCAGTTGACACTATTATAAACCAGGATGACGTAGTCAACTATCTAACTAAGTTTTTAAATTCACTGGATTTGCCTGGACTACCACTTCACAATTTAAAGTTAAAAGTGGGATCAGTTGTTATCATGCTGCGTAACATAAATCAACCTCGACTGTGTAATGGTACAAGAATGGCTGTGAAAAATCTAATGTATAAAGTCATTGAGGCAACAATAATAAAGGGAAAATACAAAGGAGAGGATGTCTTAATCCCGCGTATACCGAAGATTCCAAAGGATTTACCATTCGATTTTAAACGTCTACAGTTTCCCGTACGTCTAGCTTTTGCGATGACCATAAATAAATTGCCCAGTCGCTAGAAGTTTGCTTAATCAACTTGGAGTTTCCCTGTTTCGCGCATGGACATGGAATTGGCATAGAATTATACGTCGCGTGTGCGCGCGGAAAACCGTCATCTTTGTTTATTTACGCGCCACAAAATAAAACAAAAAATATTGTTTATCAGAAAGCTTTAAATTGATTAACAGAATATCATAACTGTAGGTTAATACCAAATTAAAATCTTATAAATAGCCATTATTTTAGGAAACTTTGTTTTGAAAGTATCTAATAGTGTTGAGTGACTATTTTTAAGCAACATCAATTGTACATTATTTTTAAACGTTTTTTTCTTACGTTCAACTAATTATTTTTGTTTGTTTTTTTAAGTTTTCCTTTTAAGAATAACTTTTTTTTATTTAAAATTTATTTTATACAAAGTATAGCTTTTTATATATCAATTCAGGCAATACGAAGTTTGCCGGGTCAGCTAGTCTCTACATAAAATACTACACGAATGAATCAATTGGTATATTAAGCAGTTGTTGTTAAAATGATAAACACATCAACTTTCTCTTCATAGTCGTGGGATGATGATAGACATAAAACAAAATTAGTAAAATTAAAAAAAAAAGACAGAAATCATGATTATTATAAAAGTGAAAAGAGATTTCTACACTTAGAGCCGTTATTTTCAGGCACTCCCACTCTTATCCCAAAATATATTTCAACAAATTTGATAATCTTAATGGTCGGACCGTATTATTATTAAGCGAAATGTCAAGTATTATCCATCCCGTAGTGGCTAAATAAATAGAATATTATATTACGCTCAGGACATTGTGCGAAGAATATTTTCAACGGAAAGCCAAGGCAATAAATTTCATGTTCTTGTAAGTCCCTGTCATGATTTACGACATAATGGCGACACTGGACGCAATTCTTGTAATAATGTAAATCGGATCTGAGAAGTTTTTCAATTATAATTTCAACTTACAAAATGGACTTATGTTGAAGACGTAGTTATAAGCTAATGGGCTGTGGTTCAAGCCAGTACGGCTCATTAGCCTAGAATTGCATATTATCAGAAGAAGGGACAAAATCAGGTCAGGCAGGAAACTTTGCCACATTGAAATGCTCCGACTTGGTGAGGTTGTTTTGTATCATCGCAAACCGTTTATTTAGAGGAATTCCTGTAAAGATGAGGCTACTGCCTTAGTCTAATAATCTTTTATATTTTTACAAAAACTTTTTAGTCACTTTGTCGTTAACATATCTTTACGTTAAGTTGCCACTGCTCAATCCGTGTGCAATACTATTAGATTGCCCACTTCATTTAATTGTAATCTTAGTAGAGATAGTTACCACATAGTTACTGGTTAATGTATTACGATCCAGAACCACGAACAGTGGCTATTTAATTTGTCTTTCGTTCCGTAAAGCCGTACCAGGTTGTGAAACAATTTACTTATTAATTGGTTTTACCATCATCCAAGCTCGATATGGTTTAATTTAATTTGGAGTACTTCGGGTTTGTTGCGGTTCGCCATCTTTGTTCGTACATGTTGTTAATGAAGTGTTTGTAAGTGCTCTTCACAATATTGTAATTAATATTTACCTACTGATTAATTTTTGAATATTGTTCGAGAAGACTAATAATGTTTGTCATTGACCAAGCGAGAGGGACATTAAGTTGAACACCTTGTACCTCTTATAAAAGAAAAAGGGACTAAACAGCAAGAGAAGAACCCGCTTTCGGGCACGAGAGAGGTTAATAATGTTGTTCGTTGTCCAGGTCATCTTCCGTTACTAGTGACTGTCAATGCTACCTACGTTAAAAATATGTTTAGCAGTTTTATGTAACAGGTTTATTTGACATTCAGCAACTTAGCAGATTGTGCCGACACGACCGAGGAGGTACCTCGCTCTCGCTCATATGATAGGACGTAAAATTACTTTTACGATGTCGCATTTCGTGTACTTTACGAGTTTCTATTGGCCTATTGGAGGGGAAGAAAAAAGAAGGGCAACGCATCTGCATAACAATGAGTGGTTGTCTTTGGGCACCGATATTCATCAAAAGGCCCCATTCCTGTTTATTTACAATAAAAAAAAAATATTTTAGATTTCAGATTGGCATCGTCTCTCTTACACATACTCATAGGTACACACAATATCTCATTGTTACCTATATCTCAAATCTGTCCTATTATTCTAATATTTTTTTTTAAATTTCATAAACACCTTAAAACTGAACCGTCAAAAGCACGAAATTATCTTGACCCCTCTACGTAACTTATCTCACTTGTGACTTTACGTCTCACATCACAGCTCATATCCAATCCACTATTACTACTAAAATATTATGAGAAATAATACAGGAATAGATTTTTTTAATTGAATAGAGATAAAAGGAAGCGGGAATATTGCTGAGGATTTTCTGCGCTAAGTCGACAAGACAATCTCTATTGCTGAATTCATTAAGTAAATCTATTTTATTATTAGAACTAGATTTATATTATAATGAAATAAGAGGGAAAAGGAGGACAACACATCTCCATAACTATTTACGTATATGGCTGTCTCATGCAAAGTCGTCTGCTCGTTTGCTACCTTATTTATATTAAAATAGATAAAAAGAGACTATTGCCACAGAAAGTACTTCTAAGTTGAATATGTATTTTAAGTTATTTATGACACTGGATTCTGTCTGTCCGTCCGTAAGGTATCTGACGTAATAACGTAAATGATATATTATTGTTAATATTTAAGATTAACAAAAGCAATAGAACAAAATTACATAAGATACTGCATTTAGAGATCCTTTTGCGTGTAGTAAGATACAAAAAGAGTCTAAGGTCCGTGAAATAGTAATAGTGGGTATTAATTATTTTAGTCCGCCGTCATGATTCTCTCCAGAAGCTAAGCGTTCACCTTAGCGCTGAGGCCATTTTAGATCCCGCGCGCGAGCTGCCCTCGAGGTTAAATTTGGGCAAAAAGATATAACGGTCTCTCTGGTCGTGATAATAATAGTTAAAGTAGCTACTACAACTCTCATATCGAGATGTATCTCTCCCATCTGCGGGAAAGTGGAAAAAAGGGATCGGTCTTCTTTTCGACCCCAAACCTAGTTTAGTCACCCGTCGAGCACTCGTAGCAATTCTATGAAGCTATATTGGGCTTTTACTGTATCCTACGCCATAAATTCAGGTCCGAAAAATATTGTTGTTATGCTAGTGGGATTTTGACCGTTTTGATGTTCATTAAAAAAGTTCTATCGGCCAGTATGAGAAGGCTGACCCAAGTTGCTAAATTAGTCCTTTTTCTAAGTAGAGCGCCGTCCTTATGAAATACTGCCCTTCGCCGTGGTGACCTACTGCTGATCGATCCAAGGAGGCCGATGGCATCCACGGGATTTTAGTTTGTATTAAGATTATCTACGAGTCCGAGTTACAAACCTCCGGATTCCACCTACACACAGTGCAAGTATATATGCATTATTCTATGAAATTAAAAAAAATACAGTTCTGTTTACCAAATTAGCAAAATGAAACATATACGCATAAGTCAGAAAACTAAAAACTTATTCAACAAATAACCGGATAAAATTTGCATTAACTAATCGGGAAAAATACCCAGCTTTAAATGATCAGGAAAAACCAGCCACAGTAAATCAATATACGTCTGTCTCTTGGCTTCTGATATTGTAAAATGAGTCAGCCGCAGTCCAAACTACGGTGGTTTATCGAGATGTGGTCCGGTCGTAGCCTGCACTCATATTGCACGTAAACACGGTGAAAAATGAAATGGAAATTGAGTTGTTTACTTGGATAGTGATGTTTTCCAGGTAAATCATATTTTTACTAAACAAGGACTTCAAAATATATGAAAAACTATTAAGATATATATTGTAAAGTTATTATCTAATAAATTTCGTGCTATATCATAAATATTTATATGGTTTTTGTAGTAGATTTTGGAGGACTGTGCATTGTTAATACTTTACCAAGTTTCATAAATAAAGTAATTGCCCTCCTACCCTTCTCTCAAAATACGGCGTCAATTCGAGGAACTTTTTATCGTCCATCTAACACTTCTTAGTAGTCCCTATCCCTCTCGTAATATTGAAAACTCTAACCTAATGAAGAAGAATGTATGGATTTTCTTTTTTATTAAATTTTTTATTATAGTTAAGGAGACAAACGAATATTCGAAGACATTTTATGTCTTTCGATGTTTATGGCCACATATATAATTGTTGCAGACGTGCTTCATCCTCCTATAATGCAGCTTGCAGCACATTTTTCTTACGCAATTCGAATGTTTATGAAAAACATAAGTATTTATTACCAAATTTACGTTCAAAGGGTCCGTATAGAAACGAATAACGAATCAATAATGCTCACTCCCTTTATAGCTTTCATTTATTCTAAGACAACACATTATTTAGACAAGAGCGTTGTATGCGTATTAAAGAAATGAATGTCTTATTTACTTTCCTGTATTGGATTGGCCTGACTTTGTTTATGTTCCATATTGGTATGAGACAAAATGTTCCTTCTTTCTTATTCTTTTTTCACCATGGGTCGATTCTCGATCTGGTTCAGACCTGTCGATCCCTGAGCTTAACTTTGTTATCGTTTTGATCGCTATCGTTCTTTTTAGAACAATAACTATATATGATATTAATCTCGAAGTCGAAGTATGGCAATCAAATAAGCTTTATGTTGTGTAGCTTAAGAGTGAATTTGTCAAATTTGTAAGTAGAAAGTTTATGATGCGTGACCGACGATTACGATCGACGACTTACACACTCTTGAGTTGACTAACTCACTCTTAAGTAATACTACATAAAGGTTATTTTAAGTAACACAACATAAAGCAACAATAAGTGTTATTATACTTAATAGCTGAGCCTAGTGGTTTCACCCGCGTAAATTTCGATCTCGTGGAAAATAGAAAATCATCCCATGGTATCCCATAGGAAATTTTTTCGGGCTATAAAGACTATCCAATGTGTTAGTACAAGTTACTCTCTATGTGTGTTCCAAATTTCATAAAAATCAGTTTAGCAGTTTTTGCGTGAAGGAGTAACAAACAAATATACATACAAACTTACGCATTTACAATTACAAAAAAAACAAACATTGATTAATTCTTATCACCTTTTTTTCATTCCGGGCCGGCCCTTCTTGCAGTTTACACCAGCCGAGCCTATTTTTTTTATTTCATTGCAATCGCTATTGTTTTTTTAGAATAATAGCAAAATCCATATGGCTTATACTCCCTTTCACCTTTGTAGGTTTCACTTATACAGACGTTAGACCCACCACACACATGCTACTTTTAGCATCGGCGATTTTCGATTTAGTCGCTATTTAGAAGTTGAATGCAGTGGCCAGACGCTCCCTAGCGCCTCACCCACGCTTATAAACGCCGAACTCAATTTATTATTGGTTATCAGAGACTTTCATGCCAGCAATGTCCATAAACTAGTTCACAACCAGACGTTATGAAGATGTTTTTTTCAGCATAAGGGCGTAAACGAGCATGACTACGCCCATGGACATCTGCATAAGGGATAGCTGCGTTCCCCTCCTGTCTCCTTCACCGGCTTAACAACCGCAATACACACGACAGCACAACTGTTACTTTATGCCGGTGTCGTGTAAGTGAGTTGACTTCATATTATTCTCTTTTTACTAAATTTGGAATAAGCTAAATTTGTTATTCTGACTGTTGACCTGGCGTTATACGTCATAGGACTATGCTAAAGGTTCTTCGATGGCCGCCCCACCAACCAACGTCGAGCTAGTTTGACACTTTAAATAATTCTCGTAAATTAAACGACAGTGTATAACGCAGTACGGAGACGCTTCCATTTAAACTAATACTCTTATGGCACTTAGCAGATACTAACTCTCAGCGCACCGGGAAACGTCGAGGGCGACAGATTTCCCCACCGGGGCAGATCAACCACTCTACATCCATTAATTAGCATTTTTGCTACACAAGTATACACACTCACTAATTGATAAAATAAAAATTAAAGAAAATAAGAATATATCCCTCTCTCTCACATAACACAAAATTCAGGTGGCAGATACACCATAGCGTTTAATGCCGCATATAATAATTGTAAATCAGGTGATTCGACTGGCTTGATTTACATTTACAATTATTTTGTAGTATAAGCGAGTAAATGCATCTTCAAAGACTTCTATGTAAGTACCAGAGTGCCTTCTTTTCCTGTTTTCCCTTCAATGGGACTCCGAAATCGAAAACCTCACCCACAGCATAGTTAACAATTTGCAGCGGCGCTGTTGTGTGATCAGGAGGTACCTCCCCGTCTAATTCAGTTTCAATGTAGGTAACATGGGTAAGTCTTTGAGATGAATTACTTTTATTGACGTTCTTTTTTTTTTTTTTGTTTATTTATTTAAAGTCGCTTAAACATCTAAGGTCATTAGTGACTTCTTAACATTAATTCTATATAACATTATAAAAATTAATTAGTTTTAAGAATATTACAGTTGTTTCGGTATTATTTAAACAATCTATTAAACATTTAGGTAAATCTAATTTCAATCTTTCTCTATTGTGACGTTCTTTATTTACTGTGCAGTGAGCATTAATGATCTGTATTTGTATTATACGAAATGATTCGTAGATGCAGCTAGCGAAGAAACAACAATACCGGTCTTAAATAAACTTTAGCAAACTTTTAAGTAAGCTTATGTTTATTTTTAATCAAAATAATCCTAGCACTTGTGTTCCAGAGTGAGAACATATTTTTTTTCTATATCATTAAACGAAAATGGCACCTGAATTCTTAAATAGTACTAGAAATTCATACCATATGAACACAATTTTAAGACACTTATATAAATTTAAGTTTTTACTCTAAAAATTGTCTGTATTGAAATGTTCAAATGTTCAAGGAGATGTGTATACATATTAATACACTTCGTATTGAACACAATTTTCTAGCAAATGTATTGTGGAGCTAAGTATTCTCCAAGGCGACACTTGATAGTCACTGCACTGCGGGATACAAGGAACGATAGCTTCTATCTATGTTAAAATATTTCTCTATAGTTCAGAGTAACATCAAATAAATTCGATTCTTTGTTGTTTCACTAATAAGCATTCAAAATCTATGATTTGATGAAAAATCACTCCATCATGCATGTTGTAGTAAACATCAGTTAGTTTAAACATATTTATAGTTGTTAAATTAAGCAGCTCCGAGAGGAGGTCCTTCACCCATTCCTCTGAACTAGTAGATGGCGGCGTCTAACAGCATGACAGGCAGAATTTGTCCGATTCGGACCATTTGGACAAATCAGTGCGTGGTGTGCTCTTTGGAGTATTGGAGCCAGGGATTACGATGAGTTCCCCCTCGACGGATCTCCACCTTGTCGTGGTGAGGGGACTTAGTAGCTGTGGCTTGGACAACCACGGTGAACCAAGGGGGATCCCGGGTGGGGACGCCTCGGGTGGGCTTCGCTGGGGCCCGCTCTGGATGCGTCCATGGCGGAGGGGTCGCGGGAGGAGAGGTGTCTCGGTGTCTCGTTGCCGTGCACCCTATCTCCCGCGACTGAACGGGGGCGCACCGTCTGTTGCGTTGGCGGTGGGGCCGCAGATAATGAGGAGATGCGGTGTGTCGTTGCCGTCCTCCCTATCTTCTGCGGCCGTTTAATGGTTGGTCCGCCGCCCAGCGGATGGGACCAGCCAATACCGGAGGTCCTCCACCCGTCCGGGCGTCCCTCTGAATCAGCAGATGGCGGCGTGGATTCGGACGAAAGGCGTGGTGTGCTCCGTTGGAGCATTGGGACCAGGGGTTAGGATGGGAACCTGACCCCATTGCACGGTTCCAAAGTGGAGTTAGGGACTGTTCAAAGGCAGCCGGACAGTCCCTAAGGAGGAGGAGTCTTGCCTTCTCATCGAGGTCAGCCTGTCGCTGGAGGCGCCCTGTTGCTTTCAGATCCGGGGCCCTCCAATCATAGCGGCTGAAGGCACCCGCAGGGGCTTAGTCGGTAAGGGCAACCCAGTTGTCGTGCCCGACAGGCGACACTGTACCCGGTTGAGCAACCTGGGCTCCTGGGTAGCGTGCGTAAAGGCATTCCCCTGCGTCGGAAAAGAAAAAAAGGGGGTTACGATGAGAACCTGACCCCATTGCATAGACACGACGACGTCGTTGGGACTGTTCAGATGCGACAGGAGAAATCTGGTCTTTTCACCGAGGCCACCCTGTCGCCGGATATATCCCTATAGTAGGAAGGGGCAACCCAATTTCCGAGCCCGTCTCTGTACCCGGTTGAGCCATCCGGGCTCCTACCTAAAGGTATTCTGCATCCCTGCAGTAGGTACCAAAAAAAAGGTTCCGTGCCTAAAAGATAAAACCAAGTTAGAGAGGGTTCGGCCTCTCTAATATTTTTTTTCAATGAACAAATATTTATTTCAAACTTATAATTACAGTTCCTGTAATGTAATATCCTAAAACTCATAATTCTCGTATTACCCATTGGTACGGAACCCTCGATAAGCGAGTCTGTACGCGTACTTGGCGTGTTTTTATCATACTGGTTTAAACTTTTTCGAGTAAACTCCGATAATTGAATCTATTTTGGATTCGAACACGTCTCTAGAAACTGACGATACTTTGTGATGAGGAAATTAGTAGTAACAGAGCTTTGGCCTAGTTTCGGGTTTATCTCGACAGAGACAAACCAATTACGGAGTACAAATTGTAGTGCTTAGGAGTGTGCGCAAATACACGTGCACTCTCTATTACCTTACAAAGTTATTAAAACGTACAGAATTGCGACGATATAATAGATTATTCAAAATAAAAGCAGAGATATAATTGAAATTTCGGATCGTCATATGATTGCCCGACGACAAGTTTTGCTGAGAACCTCCTAACTCAATAACCGTTGGAGCCGAGCTTCCGAAAGCTACACGAAATTTGGACAGCATAGATGTTAATTCACGCCGGTATGTATAATGAGAGAAACACCACCAACACCATGGTGATAAGTCACCACCATCTAAGTGACAGGACAAAGACATATTTTTCAGTAAAAATAAAAGCGATCTAATAACGTATTATTTTCTAAAAGAAAAGGCTCGTGTCTATCATAAGTTGCAATAAAATATAATTTTCAAATTAAAATAAAAGTCAACAATACATTGTACGAAAAATACAAAATTGCACGAAATTGCATCTTATGAATTATTCCAAACGCAATAGCACTGACGCATTCACCTGTGACTGCTCTGTGTTATGCAGAAACTATGCAACAAGTCTTTCTACAGCCTGCGAATGTTTAAACGCAACAGTGGATAGTAGACAATGCCCAGCGACCACAGAGATATAAATCTCTGAGACATTCCCCTAAAATATGGATAAATATAAAATATATTTTTTTATAGTGTAAAGCGGCAAACAAATTGTTTGTGTGAAAACATTCACACAACCAGATCTTATGTGTTTTCCTTGACAGAATTCTCCCAAAAATCTTTCACAAACCGCATCATGCACAGCTAATATCCATTTTTATAATATATGAGCATTTGATCCCTTTTTTATTTTTATGGTCAAGCCAGTTCGATTCTGATGAAATTTAGATCTCTATAATATCTACTTAAATTATTATGGACTGAGAGGTCTGTTCAAGTTATTTCGACATCGACTGTCCTTATTTGTCGAAATTCAACATATTATCTAAGAATTCTGACTAAACCCACTGGATGGTGATTTAAATCTTATAGCTCATTTCAATGTAATAATGTAACATAGACGAGGAATCGCAACGGCGTAGCTCTGGTTGTCGTGTAAACTTTTCAATATTTGAGGCATGTCTATACTTTCATAGGTTAAATGTGACCTATTTTCATGCAAGTGAATAACATAAAACAACAAAATTAGTATTCCATTATATTTAGAGACTAGTTTTGTTTGTAAAAGGACATTGTGCAAAATAATGACATTCTATAAATAAATAATATGAGATGAGTTCTCTATTTACGACATAAAATGTAAGACAATTATTTGGGATAACTTATATATAAAACGGATGAACTTATTTGCACGAATTTCTATAGGCAGGACAAATTTATCTTCTCTATTAAGTTGTTATTTGTTTTCTATTTAACACTTCGATTATTCTTGGACAAAATCATTTGTTATTTTGTATTGGTATCTATAGTGCAGCACTGGTCGGGCAACTGTAACTTATTAAATTGTGACTGGTTTATTCATTCGTTCCAAAGAAAATACGTTTTTATACACTAACGTCTTTATAAATTAATGATGAATGATATTTGTTTTCTATTTTCTACTAAAATGTTGTTTTGTACTAAAAAGGATGTTTCATTTATATAGTCACAATATTGCGGACATCTAAAGTCAACAGAGTAAAAGCACCATAACGTTGGCAACAGCTGGTATAAAACACCGAATACACTATGCTTTATGATACGCTACATCGCATGTAGCCAGACTCAAAGGATAGGTTTTTATTAAATTCCTCCTATAACGTACAATATCAGCTTACGGGACATAGTGCTGGGAAAATAATTATTGATTTATAGTAGTATTGAATGGTATTCATATCAGAAATTTCAATAGAGCTAGTGAGTATAAATGGAACTGGTACGAGGAACTGGAAGATACCGCTGATAATCGGTCGCTATTCGTGCATTTTACGAGTTTTCGGCGTTCCATTAAAGGGCAGGAGGGATGGAGGGCAAGATGTCTGTGTTAAAATTATGCGGGTGTTTATAGGCGTCGGTGGTCATTAAAATACTTTTACTCGTTCGCACCTCGTTATTAACAAAAAGGCATTTGTCGTATTCAAATAAGGACTGAGGCAGCATCTTCGCTCGCGCAACACAGACGTGAACTGTTGGTTAAGACGTAGCTGTTCTTGTGGTTTATGAGAATCTACCTCCATACCATGTTATCTCATCATAACTACGTCAATAACTATATATTCCTTGTAACAAAATCTCTGTAACTATTAATAATATTGTTATATTATAGTTATGTATCGGTAATATAATATATATATTAGCTATTATTATTTGTTGTCAAAGTCTTTGTATTCCAGCGGCGTTCATAAACTACGTTAAAAGCAAAAGTTTAATTTCAGGTGCAGGTGTGATGCCCCTCTTTCTTGTTGTCCCACTAATGGGAATCCGGAAACTCATAAGCTGCGCAAAGCGTCACAGCATAGTTAACACTTTGCAGCGGCTTTATTGTGAGAGCAAGAGATAAATATAATCCAGCACGTTCACTACCTCTTTGAAATTTATTACTTCTATTGCCATTAGATTTTTTATTGTCACTTCATTAGCATTTTGTATTATAGGAGGCTAATTTAATGACCTGATTCAACGATGCAACTAATCGCAAGAAAAAGTGTGATCCTCTAAAGCGATGATTGATCGCTGTAAAATATCGAACACACGCTAAGCGATGAGTCGTTGCGATCAATCATTTAATTATAGAATCAGGACGATGAAATAGTGCCATAGCACTAAATCTAAAAGTTAAATACGACTGACTGAAAAAATCGACTCGTTGATCTCAATCTCAATCTAATAAAAGCAACATGCTGCATTGCAGCCAAATCAGGCCTCCATGTTCACCAACGGCTCCGCCTACTTGTTTGCCGACTATAGATATAGCAATCAATGCAAATGTAGGTATACCAAAAAATATACAGCTTTGCCTTTTTTTTTTTATGGTATAAGAGGGCAAACGAGCAGTCGGAGCCATTTTCATGACTATCGACGCCCACAAACATCCGCATAGAGGCTATACAGATGTGCTGCACTCCTTTCTCTTCCCACCTCCATGGGCCACCGGTTACTTACACACCGCACGAAACGCGAAGCTGTCACTTTACGCCGATCTTGTGTAAGCGAGAGGTGCATGCAGTGCAGTGTGGCATTACCTCTTACCAAATACGCATATAACTCTATCTAATGCACTATAATTTGCCTGCATATAACTCTGGTGAGATTTTAGTTTACTCTTAAAAGTATGAAAACTTTTAAGTTTACTTAATTATAAGAAGTATCGTACGAACTGTAAATGACTACATTTGTCGGAATCTTTTCTCAGGGTTATGCATATACCGTCGGCAGACAGACTGGTTCTTAGCATTTCATTATATTAAAATAAAATTCATATTATATTTCTTGTTGACAATTCATAGTTAAAATATTATATAACATCGCATTAGGGAATATATGACAATTGTTATACAGCATCACCGAGAACATTTACAGTTCCTCGGTCGACTACCCGACACACAATGCGAAGACATTTTCGGGTGACAAAGGCTCATAAGCATTTGTTAGCTATTCCTTTGTTCCATCAACATATGAGACGTACACGCTCTACTCAGAACTAAATTGCTATTGTTTTAGCAAAGAAAAACTACAATTGCGAGGAAAAAACAATGCGAGTGTTAAACAAGCTCCAGCACACTATAGAAGTGAGCTCTTGTTTATTTTTAATCAAAATAATCCTTGTAGCGTTCTAAATTGTGTTGTGCTCGAGTGTTGGAAAAATGTTTTATTTACGTTGTAGTGGAGACAAACAAGCATCGGTAGCAGTTGATAAGTGACTACAAATGTCTATGGATCATATTGTTAGGTAAAAATTACCAAAATCAAAATCAAAATCAAAATCAAAATCAAAATATTTTTATTCAAAATAGAATTTAAAAAATTGCTTTTTGAACGTCAAAAAATTTCATCTACCACCGGTTCAACCCTAGCCCTGTCCTGAGAAGAACCGGCGAAACAAACTCAGCGGGCCTCATTTATTTCTTCATTATGCATTCTTAATTAATAATTATATTATACAATAAAAATTATAATTTACTTACATTTATTTTTGTATAGAAGTAGCCTGGGAGGAGGATACTATTCCCAAGGTGTGGTATCTGTCATAAA
>LUGF01022623.1:582722-593276 GCA_001625245.1 Calycopis cecrops | reverse complement strand
ATCAAAATCAAAATCAAAATCAAAATATTTTTATTCAGAATAGAATTTAAAAAATTGCTTTTTGAACGTCAAAAAAATTCTACCACCGGTTCAACCCTAGCCCTGTCCTGAGAAGAACCGGCGAAACAAACTCAGCGGGACTCATTTTTTTCATCATTGTAGGTACATTCTTAATTAATAATTAAATTTACAATAAAAAATATAATTTACTTACATTTATTTTTGTATAGAAGTAGCCTGGGAGGAGGATACTATTCCTAGATAGGAGGATAATATTTTCCTTTCATAATTTATTAAACTTTTCATTTGTCCAAGGAATATAAAACACTGAAAACACTTCAGAAAGATCAGCAGCATTAAATATTTTTGACATGTCAACATGCCAACAAAAACCCTTGCTTTTTGTCAAAATTGGGGCTTTATGTCTAAATTGTCATGGTATCTAACTGAAAAGTGGATGAAACGTTGATTTTTCGGGTGATATTTTTAATAGTCTAGCATCTAGGTTGTGTTACTAGATTCTAGACGATTAAAATTATTCTGTAGTTGTTTTTTATTAGGGTTCCGTAGTAAACGAGGAACCCTTGTAGTTTCGTCATGTCCATCTGTCTGTCCGCGGTTTTACTAAGAGACCATAAATACTAGAAATCTTTAATTAAGTATAAGTATGTGGCTTAAACAAGGCAAAAAATTTGTAGATGAAAACTTAAAAAAATATATTTGGAGTAGCACCATACAAGAAAAAGGGGGTAACTTTATAAAATATTGTAGTAGTAATACAAGCTTGATACAAGCGAGAGGCATTAAATTAAACCGCATATTTAGTGTATCAGTTCCAGGCCACACCACAAAAATCAGACCAATCTGAGCAATAGTTTAGGCACAGGAATTTTTTAAAGTTTTTTTCTCACTTCGTACAAGCTGTATCGCAGCTGATCGCCGATTATGGCTGGCCGGGGTCATTTACTGCGTGCTCCCTGTAGTCGCATGTAGGCTTCGCTTGCTTAGTAGAAAAAAAGATTTGTATATATTTAGAGCCGCTGACACTCTTCAGTCCTTTAAATATCTCCATACTAATTCTACTAAACGATCCAATTTAATGTGAAAGAAGGACAAACCAACAAACACACTTTTTCATTTATAATATTAGTATGAATTGAAAATCAGTTGACAATTATTGTTAATTACGTTAAATATAAAGTGTTTAATATAATTTACGAACTACGTAAAGTTAAAAAAACAATGTTATAGCAGCTTTTATAACATTTATAATACTCATTTGAATAGCAACTTTCGACAGTACGCGACGCGCTGCGCAGAACGATAAAGCCCAGCTCGGGAATACTTACTTGAATCGGACGTGAAGTAGTTACCACCATTCTATATGGGCTCGTTTTTAGATGATTTTTTAAGTGTGAACTCAAAGTTATCATACGCAACTAAGGAACGCTACACTGCGTGTGGCCCTACACGAACTTGACATGTTTTTATTTCACTCGTTTTGTGTCTTGCCTCTATCTTTCAGGTACAGTCTCCATATCAATATTGTAAGATATGTAGAGGACACACTTATGAGTTTATGTTCAGTACACATTCAGCTTAAGCCAGAAAACCGAAGTGTTCATACCTTTAACAAGTCGACACCGACTATGCCCTGTTCAATTCATTAACAAATTCGGGCTATCAAGAAAGTGTTTCATTCCGTGTTTGTACAACAAAGATACACACCAGTTCGTAGAGACACGATAAATTAATGAAGTAAATAAAATGTTACACCCATTTTATTTACTTCATTAATTTTGAACATTTACGCGACTCCAAGTATGATGTTTGGACTCATGATATTTCCAAAACAACTCATTTAACTTACAGTAATACATATAGAAATAATCTTGATAGCTTAGTTTCGAGTGTATTCAGGTCAATTTCTGAGCTTTCAAAGGAGGCTTACCTGTGTATATTCAAATAAGTCGATATAATGAATCTCAAGTGGCGCTAAATATTATTGAGTGATTGTCTCATAAGAAAAGCTTTAGACTATTATTCTCTTTCAGTTCAGTTTTTGGTTAGTAATAAGCTGGTGACCATGATAGCTATTCCTTCACTGACCGCACACAAAATATAGAGGCACTAACTTACCGCTCATCCATGAATTAAATGTAGATATTAAACAGGTAATAATCATAGATTCCTAAATCAAGTGTTACTTAAGTTTTACCTAAATGATAATATTATGTTATTATGCGCAATATTATCATTAGCCCCTGTAACGGTTTATTCCTATATATGAATACTTAGCGAGTGTCGCTTTGCCTTTTATTATATTACTAGCAATATAATAAAGGCAAAAGCTCATATTATATTTTTTCTATTCCACCCAAAGAGTAAAGGGTTACAATTTGGCACATATTATCTATGTCGCAGTCGGATTGTATAAGCCGCCGTATTACATTACGGCTAGCCATTTAGAAAAACAGGGCCGTTTTGTGATGCGGCGGGTCAACGATTAGCCGGATCGAATACGGCTAGGTCAAACTCCGCCAGAAAGTGTTCGCCGTATTTTTTTCACAAATGAGCTGAAATCGAGTATTCGTGAGTGTGGGAGGCTTAAGGGTGTTAATAGCCAAAGTGTGATTTTTAGAATCATACTTGGATGGGTTAGGTTATGTTAAACTATGTTTATACACAACGTGCGAGCGAAGCGAGCGAGTCCAGTGGATTGGCACAATGAGGCTAAACGTGAGCCGTCATAATATTGTAGAACGTTTCTCAACGACGCGACAATCTGGCTAATCGTTGACCCGCCGCATTACAAAACGGCCCTGTTTTTCTAAATGGCTAGCCGTAATGTAATGCGGCGGTTTATACTATCCGACTGCGACATATAGTTAACAATTTTATTTTTTTTTTAATTCTCTTAACAGAAAACACCTAGAAAATGTTTCTTGGGATAAATTACACTGATAAAATCGCAGGGCAACTTCAGCGTTATATTATTAACGAAATCTTTAAAAAATGTTCAAATCATTCAATTTTTATCCCGATATTTTTACGAAATCGAAACTTACGTAGGCGAAACCGCAGATTACAACTAATAATATGTATGTCCCAAATCCGTGAAATAAGGGATATGTAAGCGATTATCAGCCTACATTGAAATGACAGACTAGAGAAGGATCGTTCTATATTCAATCAACCCTTTCGATGGTGATAAATGGATCACGTCACTCGCCAGATGGATGTGCCCCCGCGCTGTGATACGGATCTTAAAATGTGTTTTGAATGTTGTATATACACAGTCACAAATATCTTTTATCTAGAGTCGTCACAGTGCTTGTAGCCAAACAACTCTTACAACGAAATGAGCGGTTTTTTGAAATTGCTCTCCTTTCTTTCTGCTCTCCAATCATCCTACGAAAACTCATAATATAAGACGCACGAAGCGTAAATTTACAGTATAATCATCACTTCACCACGTTGCTTGCTGTTTTGAAAGTAAAATGTCATTTTCACATCATACTGAAATTTCACATTCTACTGAAATTGAGCATTAGCAAATGTAAGAAGATGATTAAAATAAGTTACTCGTACTTCAATCGTTGGCGATATTACGAATATAAAGCATCGGAGTTCGTGGGATATAGCTAGCGAATAGTATGATAAATGTTCAAAACGTGATAACACTGCTTTTTCGTATATTCTCTTAAAATGAATATAATATATTCTTCGTAATTTACGTTAGGATCGCTCCGGCTTTTATCAATAAACAACGGAACTGTACAAAAAATAAGACAATATCAGCGACGGCTGTTGGATATTTGTGAAAGTACCGAAACGGGATGAGCGTGGTTCGAGATCGATTCGGCCTGTGCACCTCTGAGCGTGCGATTTTTAATCTTTGTCTTATAGACTTGGCGGATATTGCTAACGTTATGGATAAATAAAAGCTGGTGGTTCAATACATCGTGAGCTAATTTGCTTGAGTAAAATCCTTTACGACCTCCTTTACGCAATTGCGACATTTGCTTTGCTGATGAGTTGTTCTATTTTCCTCTAACTGTAATGGACCACCGAACTACGTAGCTGTCACTTTGTAGCGTATCATGTGAGAGAGAGGTGTTCGTTCCGGTCCGTTTCGGCTGCATCACCTGGAACAGAATTTAAGTACGGAAAGAATCATAATCATCATCATTTGTCACAAGTATCTGCTAGAATTTTTCCAAAGTCTTTCCTCTCCTTCTTTCTTTTATTCTCCCAGAATTTTTCGGAGATGTAACTGCTAGAATAGGAGATCATATTATCTGTTTGTATCTATCGTACTATAAGACTTATGTTCTTCAGGATATTCCATATGATGATATTGTTGGTGTAACACGACTATACTTTTAATAAAGAATCCTATTAACGAGCTTCGCTGTAGTTAAAACTATCTATATAACCGTTTAATTCCCTCGTCGGCCCAGATAGCAATCGCTCCACTTGTCAAGTGCACCCTTACGCGGAGATTAATTTGTAAACGTTAGGCCAATTCTTGATATACGCTTGTTTGTGTTGTACACTCAACTAAATTACTTTCATAATGTTTATTATACATATGAAATAATAGGTATAAATTGAATTTCTATTTTCCTAATCGTGTAAAAACTTGCGCCATTATCTGATACATTGAATATTAAATATTTTTATATAGGAATCACAATTTCCTTTCCTTTCGCATTTTCTATTAATAAAAAGTAGTCATTTTCCGTCGCTTTTTTTCAAATAATGAGCAGCATGGCAGCTAATAACGTTACGTCATCACGTCTCATAAACAATAACCGAGTGAATAAAATAAAGAACAGGTCTAAAATAAAGAAAATATTTTATGTGATAACGCTTTACATGCTTTTTCTTCTCTTGTACACACATTATAAAGTAATTTGAATGAAGGCAGTGAAGAACGGTCGTAGATTAACAGTGGGAGAAAGCTGTGACGTCAGTGAACTGTCCATTACGACTTGCAGATATCTGTCAGGGCGCTTATCCCGTCTTTCCTGTCTGTCACTCAACACGTTGCTGATTTCCAGGAATGTGGAATAGACGGGAAATACACCTTTACTCACTAATGGCAAGAAAAAATATATTAATATTTGTGATGTGTTGTATTATAGTTTAGTGCTTTAGTGCTTTATATTTCTTTGTATTACTTACATAATATTCTTTTCAAATGAATCTTGATAATTGTTGCCATGTATTGTGTCGAACACACTAAAATATAAATATCTAGAATCTGGTAAAGATTGAAGGAAAAAATAATCGAATCGTGATAATATCTTGTTATTCTTGAAATGTAGCTAATTATTTATTGTTTAGTATTAAAGGGCAAACGAACAGTCGGAGCTTTTTTGATGGCTACTCTCATAGACCTCCAGACACAGTTGTACAGTTTTTTTTTTGTCGCGGGGGAATGCTTTTAGGCACGCCTCCAGGCCGGGGAGATCCCAGAGAGTATTTGGGACTCGGGAGCCGCTAGATGAATCCCCATACCCGCTAAACCCCAGCGGTGTTCAGTTTCGAACGCAGATACAGTAGTACAGAATGATCCTCCCTTCCTCTCATCAAATAAGCCACCGGCTACTCCCAAACCCCATGAAATACATTTTATAAATATAATAAGGAATATTATTTTGTATATAATAATTGGTATATTAACTTATAATAAATTTAATCTTAAATTTTTAATGCATATCGCGTGATACGCAAACAAAAACATTATCAGTCGTTCTAACATTAAACTATATTACTGTACATATAATATTAGGGAATAATAGCAGGATGAGTTTTTATTTTATACGTTCATCACGCAAACACTATTAAACAAATTTCGAATAATTTTCTTTAATTTTCGTGTACATTTGAAATATTTGAGGATATTAATTTACTTCTACAACTGTTTTTGGTTCATTTATCATCACTACATAGTATAAAATAGTATCTGTCTACCAATGACTTAGAGCGGGTATTAAAGGTTCCTATTTAGCCCCGATTAACTTATAAGGAACTTAACTAAAAAAATTGACTTTAAATTTCGGGTTCCACAGGTACCGATTAGTAACATATTTTATGCGATAGACATGTCGGCACTTAAGCGCCTACGTTACGAGAGGCGCGAGCCGCGGAGGAGGGCACGGCGTGGCGCGTTAGGACCGGCGAAAGAATATCGCTCCGACAGCGCATCGACTCGCGACTACATGTAGATTACAAATAGTTCAATAAATTCAAAGTTATAAAGTCCATAGTATTAAATTATCTATATTATCCTAAATAAGGCCCTAAGCCTCAATATGGTCCATCGAGCTGGATTTGACCAGCGGCCTATGGATACACAGTCCACAATATTTAATTTTCTATTCAACCCCTTAGCCTCAACAGAACATTTCAAGTTGTAACTATCGACTAGCTAGTTTGCGTTAACAGTCACCTGTACAAATGGCCCTTAATGCACTAATGTATATCCTTACAATTATATGTATAATACACAATTACCTTTGATAGGAGCGGGCAGCGACGCGTCTAACACGATTACTCGCACAAAGCTACAATCAAATCTATACCCGAGTGCTTAATCACGGACACAACAAAGCGTAATTGAGACATTGTAACTATTCAAAGTTATGTCTGATAGTTATAAGCTTATTTAAATTATTAAGTAGATATGTTCTATGGTTTCGTCGGGTAAATCTTAAAATCTTATTCATTTACTTAGAAATAAAAAGCATATTATGCTATTTCAGGTTATAATAAGTATCGGTGCCAGATTTTTCGAAGTAAAACTTCTTTACGCGCTTGACTTGGGCGCGAGAGCGTTACAAAAATGTGTGATCAAAGTCAAGTCAGTGAAAAATGAACCTTTACTCAAGTGTTTTAAAGTACGTACGGCACGTATTGTTCTGTGCACTTTAAGTTCAATGGTATAAAGTACTATTAAACGTCCTATAGATATCGCCCGTAGATTGAAATTCGATCTAAGTGATTTTTTTTTTCATGTTATGTCATTGTAACTACGGTATTGAATTTATGCACTAAATCAATAGTTCAGTTTTACTTCAGTTGTGTGGGCTAAAGCACACACATTTTTTTTCAAATTTTTTTCAAAATCTTTATTATATCCGTTATCGTCATCCCTATAAGTTTAACATTGTAATTACTTTAATATTTTGATAAATATATCGCATACTTAATCAAAGAATTTTGTATTAAAGATATACTTAGTAATGGAATAGATAGATCTTAAAGGAGATTCGAGAAATTGTCTCTCAGTATTACGTACTGTTTCCAGTCAGTTGAACAAAGGGTGACGCGGTGTTTAATCGCGGTTTTCTCTCGAGGCTACACTCAAGAATCTTAGTCTACAAAATTTCTTCCCACTCAGACAAGACAGATTCTCGTAGCATTATTATTTATACGAAAGGCTCCTAGCACTACAAATAACAATATTTCTAAAGCACGTAATTACTAAACTAAGTTGTAAACACATCGTTCCATATTAATTCATTGATGGCGCGTCCAAAATGTACGTGCAGAAGCAAAAAAGTTGCACAAGCATTTATTTATAATTACACAGACTTAATTGTGGTTTCGCCTCCCCATGTTTTTCGTATCCCCTGGCGTATTTTTCTACCTGCGGCTAATAATTTAAGACAGGGGATTGCGGCTACAAGCATGGGAGTAATGTCTGCAATCTGGTCCCAGCCCGCACTCAGGGGTTTCCTAATTTCCCACGAGAGCGTCAATTTTTACACCATATTAGTCGGCGTACAGATAAATAAGTCTGTTTTTATGTTTCTTTTCGTCTCCATCTTGTTTGGATACTTAATTTTATTATCCACTAACTGTGGCTCGCAGTTTTATTCGCATAAAATCGCAAGTGAACATTTTATTTATTTGGGTTAAATGTAATTTCTTCAGATTATAATTTTCAATAGCGTGAAATTTCATACAACTCTATTAAGGAGTTTTTACGTGAAAGAATAACAAACATACGTTATGATAGTTTAATTTTTAATTATATTAGTAGGACTTAGTACTTTTAAACTATGCACTAATTAATGATTTCTTAAGTTTGAGTAAATGTTACAAATAGTAATAAAAAAAATTTAACAGATTTTATGGCGATATATTTAGTTTTTGACAATCCAGATCCCGTTTCAGAAGCTTAGCTGGACAGCAATGACAAATGTCCTGGTGTCCTAAATCTTTAAAAGTATCCAAAGATTACTAAGTTTTTAATTGTTACGATTAATGCAAAAGTATGTATCTTGTAATTTATTACCTCAAGTATTGAATTTAGTGTTTGGTTTCATCATGTTTATCGTATATGAACTAATTGCCCAAGTTTGTTTTATTTTGTTGTGGATTTTTAGATTGGACTACTAGGTACTACTAATTAAATGTCTTCTTATTTTTAAACGAACATTTTTTCAACATAATTTCAATCATTATTTTTAATATTTTTCAGATGTGAACTATAACTGCCATATGGAGAAAATAATTATTAACGACAACGTTTTTACGATGATAAAAAATTGGCCAAAAAAATCATATTATATCGGAGATCGGAGAAAGTTTCTTTATTTCGTAGTCAACAACTTTAAATCGACGTACAAACAAAAATACTAGAAAAGTTTTCGCGATATAGGTGAAGCAGTAAATTGAACTAATACTTCAAATAGCGATCGGAAGACCTCATATTTCTCATTACTGCGAGAAAGAGATTTATTGATATTTCATTATTGTATTTCAACAAGAATAAAATGTATGTTCTATTCTGTGTTATAAAATTCTTTAATATAATTCACCTACACGTCCTTTACTTAACTGTGTTAGATTTATACAGAAATGTTGAGCATTTATTTGAGCTCTCACACTATTTTCATGAATAATTTCAGTCGGAGCACGCTGACAGGGGTCAGCTTGGAATAAAATGAGTAGTTTATAACTCTGCACGCTGTATTTCTGTCTGAACTGCACTGGCTTATGCAGATAACGTGTAGAGATATTTTTACAAGAATATATTCCGCTATAAATGTAACATGATGTGAAGGGGAGATACATTTTGAGATTTCTTGACTTGTGTTTATTTAAGAGCTTTGTGTAGGTTCAATAAACGCTTGGAGCTGGATTAAATATTTGTAACTTGAACCAAATAAGTTAAGAAATGTTATTTAAGAATGGCATTATAATGACATGTGTTAACATCATTTAATTGTATTGCAACTGAATTTTAGTTAGCGCAATGATATAAGAGTAAGAAGGTATGTATTTTTTACGTATCAATCTTCAAAGCAATATTAGGTCAATAAATATTAATTAGTTTAAGGTATAAGTGATGATTACCCAAACCGCTTTGACTTTGATATATATTATAATATACATATATATTATGTACATAATATAAATCTGTCAAATTCTATTTATTGTGTTTGATTAATTGGGCGAGAAAAGCGATCCCACTACATCCCACTGCCTATACATTTTTGTAGTACACTTTACGGAAAAACTATAAGAGTTGGGCTTTAGTTTAGTAATTTAAATATATGTCTAGATGTATTATATTATTAGGACTGGAACGTGTATACACACGTCACTGTCCCTGTGATACCGAATCGTTTGCGGCTTAGCAGTGTAGTTCCGGCGCGAGCGGTAAACTGGTAACAAATTCTGTCACAGATTGCATCTATTAAGTGTTACATTTGTCACTGAATGTGTACCGGTATTTGATTATATTTATTGTTTTCTTATAAACTGGACAAAAGTATATTAGTTTTATGTTCCTGTATATCTTAGTGCCAAAATTTTGTTCGCGCAGGTTTCTCAAAATTGAGGATTTCATAACTTAACTAAAGATTTTTCATCGAATTGTCACCGAGTATGGCATCACAAAGAAAATATATAAAAAAAATGTATAGAAACCGATACTGACTTGCGAGTGAACAAATGATAGCAGCGAGATTGTATAATTAGAATGTGACAAGGGTGTGACAATCGTATTGGGGACGGGATAGCGGGGTGTAACAGGACACACCTGCGAGAAACGACCGCGCGTACCACCGAACAATAGTTCAAACGATTTCTTTACGTACGTGCTTCCTGCATATTGTTGGAATAGACAATGAATTTCATCGTTATCATTAGAAGGAATAAAGATATATATATATATATATATATATTTTGATAAAATAAGACGATAGATGGCGTGAGGTGGGCAGTAAAAGGTAGGACCGCCCTACATTGCAGCGCAATTAGGCCAGAACGACCGGGGGCCTATGGCTTCAACGATACCGACGTAAAATGACAGACGTGCTTTCTCTTTTCGTGTGGTGTGTAATCCGGTGGCCATGGAGTCGGGACTCGGGAGGAGGATGGAGGGCAACGCATCTGAATAAACTTTAGGCAGACATATACCTAAGGGCGTCGGTAGATATGAGAATGGTTCCGATTTCTCGTTTGCCCTATAGGTACTATAAAAGGTTGACACCACATATTTAGTATATTATTTTCAGGCTACATAACGAA
>LUGF01022623.1:550489-568430 GCA_001625245.1 Calycopis cecrops | reverse complement strand
AAAAAATAAAAATATAAGATAAATAATTTCGAAGAAAATTCTAAGAAGCGCAAAGGGAATAAAATCCCCTATTATGATCACCGTAGTGATGACTGTTGTGTTTTGCGAGCGCTCGATTTCAACTAAACAGACATGATAATTAGATATTAGATACCAATAACAAAACCTCTCCATGCTCCATGTATTAATTGGTAACGTTTACGTTTGGTAAAGGTATGATAGCTTAGAACAGCCAAAAAATCCTACGTTGATATTTTACAATTTGAAACGCAAGCTAAGTAATCTTTCTTAATATTTATGGCATATTTACAATGTATGATCATGACAACTATACTTCTTATAACTTTTCACTTCTTTACTACACTAATCTTAGTATCTATGGCACAAATTTAAGACGATAAAGCGCCGATCAGTCACTTTTAATTGTCTCAGATGCTCCAAAGGTAGACCAAGATTTCCTTGTGAAGTGACACAAAATTGTAATTTCTAAAATATGTTTTTACACGAACACATAAAGTACTCGGAACCGACGCATTTGAAGTTGCGGTCGTATTAGGGTTTCCAACCGTACTATAATATATTGTATACCACTATATTTCAGGTCTGTGTACCTACTATATACTGTTGAAGAAATATTATATAGTTCCTACGCAAAAATACTATATTTTCAAGACTAAAATATTTATATTGCAAATAGCGAAAAATCGTGTTTATTGATGCTCAATGCCTCAATGAGCTTTTTTTTTACTTGAACCTGGTCCGCCTACCTCTTCTAAACCTAGAGTTACATAAATTTGATTGCAGTATACTATATTTTTTTAATACATATTTTGAAAAATGGTAGCGGACGGTGGTAGTGAGGCGCGTAGTGAGGCGGTGGTTACCACGGCAACGGTTGTTATCACGGCAACGGAGGTTACTAAGGGGTTGCGGGCGCGGGGGCCGTGCATAGCGTCAGTTACGTGTTGCACGTGTGTTTTTATTGACTTTTCAGGTTAGATTCTAACACAAAATAATGATGAAAAGGGAAAGACTTATTGACTACTTTCTTTTTTATGACATAAAATGACATGTAAAAAGGTACGTAGGTACTTGGTAAATCTTCGTAAATTGACGAATTCGGGTTTTATAATTAGATATAAAATCATAAACAGGTTATGTAGATTCTCCGTACTAAGTGGGTAATTATTTTTGTATTATATATACAAAAATAATTATATTTTACTTATGTCTATCGACGTCCATGGACATCCACACACCACCACCTTTCCTCCTCCTTCTACAATGGGCCACTGGAATTTCACACGCATGTTAGTTTCGTCACATCAGTCTGTCTATTTACTTAGTTTACCTAAATATATTTCTTAGCGGATGCCTGTCACAAGCAACATCTACCTGCATGCCAAATTTCAGCCCGATTCGTCCCGTGGTTTGGGCTGTGCGTTGATAGATCGCTATGTCAGTCACCTATGAGTTTTATATTATATACAATTACAGGGTTACTTTTTGGTCACCCTACCGATAAGCCTATAGGCGATACGTTTCCGATCCCTTTACGAGTTGATATGTGTGCGATGGTAGCGGAACGTAAGCGGAACGGAAGCGGATCGGCACCGGATCGGCACCGGATGGTTGACGCCTGGTTGACGCCTAGGCGTAGGCGTTACGTTTCCGATCCCTTTCCGAGTTGATAACTGTGTGGCGACCTTTAATGTCCCCCTCGACGGATCTCCACCTTGTCGTGGTGAGGGGGCTTAGTAACCGTGGCTTGGACAACCACGGTGAACCAAGAGGGATCCCGGGGGGGGACGCGTCGGGTGGGCATGGCTAGGGCCCGCTCTGGATGCGGCCATGGAGGAGGGGTCGCAGGAGGAGAGGTGTGTCGGTGTGTCGTTGCCGTGCACCCTATCTCCCGCGACCGAACGGGGGCGCACCGTCTGTTGCGTTGGCGGTGGGGCCGCAAAGGAAGAGGAGATGCGGCGTGTCGTTGCCGTCCTCCCTGTCCTCTGCGGCAGTTTAATGGTTGGTCCGCCGTACAGCGGATGGGACACCCAATGCCGGAGGTCCTCCACCTATCCCTCTGAATCAGCAGATGGGGGCGTGGGTTCGGACGACCGGCGTGGTGTGCTCCGTTGGAGCATTGGGACCAGAGGTTAGGATGGGAACCTGACCCCATTGCACGGTTCCAACGTGGAGTAAGGGACTGTTCAAAGGCAGACGGACAGTCCATAAGGAGGATGAGTCTGGCCTTTTCACCGAGGCCAGCCTCGCTGGAGGCGCCCTATTGCTTTCAGATCCGGGGCCCTCCAATTATAGCGGCTAAAGGCACCCGCAGGAGTTTAGTCGGTAGGAGCAACCCGACGTGTCGTGCCCGACACTGTACCCGGTTGAGCCACCCGGGCTCCTGGGTAGCGTGCGTAAAGGCACCCCGGAGTTATCAAAAAAAAAATGGTCGTATTAATGTGATTTGAATTAATAAAAATGAAAAGAGTATAAAAAGGTATGTTATTTAGTCAAAATATAATATGAATTTCCATCAAGAAGTGAGAATACATTCCATCAACTAAACCTAGTTCCCAATCAACTGCGTGTCCCATTTTCCTGGACATCCTACATAGAATAATCCCCCAACCTATTTTACGCTCTTATAAATTAGGTCGAGATCCACTGCACATCCTTGAGAAAAAATGTAAGAACTGCACTTATAATTAAAAATTGAGGGGTCATACCACTACTGCATTGCAGCCTAAATAAGGGCGCTTACACAGAGAAGCAAGACATCGGAGCCGACAAAACCTGTACGGGTTGGTATTTGTTATCGATAACATTGCAATATTACCGTTACGAACCTGTACAGGTTTTGTCGGTACCGGTAACCTGTTTTTCTATGTAAGCACCCTAAGCCATCATTACCGGGTAATTATCACTTACACTACACCAAATTGAAGTTACGGCTGTACCTTAGTATCTGTGCTTTATGGCCGAACTATGGCGATTAAGTCAAGAAGAAATCCTGAATATCTCATGGTTGTGCTGCTTATACTACTCTATACTACTTATACTACGAGCAATTAGAACTTAAGTAGTCGTTTACCATCAGATGCGATTGTTTGATTTCGATGTGTATTCCGGCCTATTATGAAAGTCAGTTTTCATGCGCTTGGTCACTCGATTCAAAGTAAAAAATACATTTGTTCAATCATAATATGCACATCAGCAGCTTATATCATTCCATAGAATGCCTTTCAGTTATGAAAATAATATTCAGGATCGGATTTTATGATTTATGATTAGACCTTACAAACAAACAAAGGAAAAACTTTAGGCATTTATAATATTATATATACATTAGTTATGTACTTCTACTATAGGTCAACAGTAATAAGATAATTATGTATAATATCTGTAGACTTTCACACCATCTTAATCTTGCCGCGCTAAGTACCGTAAGGACTTGTGTTACGGGTACCTACCAGACAACGGAAATATATTTAATATGTTTTTATAAATTTAAGAAATGTTGTATATTTAAGATTTTTATTATACATACATATAATACATAGATAAAGTAATAAGAATCTACGAACTAGGCGGGATTCGAACCAGCGACCCCTGGCGCAACATGCTCCGCTTATCCGAGCCCTGTACCACTGCGCCAGCCTGGTCGTCAATAATGAGAATACAAAAGCTATTTTAAATCTTACCTCTGTCTGAATACAATACGAAGCAGCTGAAAGGATTATTTCGCGGTTTTCAAAATTGGATAAAGCTCAGCTTTTAGGCTTTGTAACATTTAGAATTGTTACACGTCTTTGCTTCATCAAATCGAATATCGGATGACAATGCTAAAACGTTTATTGACAACTGTCTACCATCGTCATCATCAACATTAGTATTAACCTACTGATGAACTTGAGTGGCTTTTGAGAGTCTTTATTGAGAGCCTATTGATGTGCATAATTTACATTGAATGTAGCTGTTAAACAGCTGGTGGACTTGGGTTTCATTTAATAATGGCCTTTATCAGCCTAACGGTGGACATGGATTGCATTTAACCTAGCTTCTGATGGACATGAGCTGATTTAATTGCTTTTGTTAGCCCTGATCACTCCTTCAACGCCAAGCCAAATCCTTGTAATTAATACACGAGCTAAAGTCAATATCAGCATCGTACCGAGCGATGGTCGACCAACAAGCAGCACTTAAACAAACATGACGTCTACTTTTAAATCTAACTTGCTGCTATGAGATACCTATTTCCCCTCGGTTGGATATTTTTTGTGACACGAGTGTGGAAAAAGAAACCGAATAAGCATGCTTTATTTGACGTGAATACTATTCGAATCAATATTAATTTGGAATATGGATTTATTCTAATAAATATTTCAGAACGTATCTTTTCCATACAGAGATTACATACATAGAGTTTAAGTTTACGTTCAGCAGCTACCATAATATGCGATCAGCTTCGATCTCGTCGTCACAAACGTACAATACAACCAGGTGATGAATCTCCAACACGTTAATGCAGTGATGATGATGTGCCTTAAGAAATATATTCGGAAAAAAATCAAATTATTTGGAAAATTAAATATTCAAATAAATATTTCAGAACGTATCTTTTCCATACAAAGATTACATAAATTGAGCTTAATTTGCTGTCAATTCTTGTAGGTAATCATTTTAATTGTTACTGAAATAATACTCGATTAAAATAAATTGGCTTCTAATTATATTTTATCTGAATATTATATTAGGATAACATTGATGTTCCACACATACTAGAATAGAATAGAATAGAATAGAAAAGAAATACTACTGTTAGGATCACTCGTTTTTAGGGTTCCGTATTTCAAAGAGAAAAAACGGAACCCTTATAGGATCGCTTTGTTGTCCGTCTGTCTGTACGTCTGTCAAGACCTTTTTTTCTGAAACGCTTGAAGAGAAATTTTTGTCAAATACGGAGGTCAGTTACGTCTTGATGCCTTGAAAAAATCACACTTCTAAGTTAACGCAATAAATAGTTATAGCCAATTATGCACAAATTTTGTATGAAAACGTACTTTGTCGACAACCAAAAATTATTGGGTACTTCCCGTTGACCTGGAGTTGTGAAATTTGGCAAGAAGTAAGAACTTATAGCAAATATATAGGAATAAATCTGAAAACTAGTAAATTATATGTAGATCATTAGTAGGTGAATTACAGTAATAAGTTAATAATGATTTTTCCAATGATCTACATATATACTAGTTTTCAGATTTATTCCTTTATATGTGCTATAAGTTCTTACTTCTTGCCAAATTTCACAACTCCAGTTCCAAATTTCACAACTCCAACTCGATCTGTCAGCAACAGGGCATATCGGCGACTAGCCAGTTTTTTAAGGACCGGACTTCTCCAGAATAGTGGGGCTAATCCAACAGCCGAGCTCAGTCCCTTCCGATGTCGGGGTCATATTCTTTAAAAATAAGCATAGTATTAAATATTATTCTATGTCTATCCTTGAAGGTTTGTGAGAATACATAAAGTACCTTAGCCAAGGGCGGTGTATTTATAGTACATTGTATTGTTTAAAAGGTAATTTTAAAACTAGTTACATTAGAAGTTAACGGGCCCTTCGGACCGCATGAGCCTTTTATTAATTATTGACGAGCTTTAGTGAGTTTTGGACTGTCTATTGTATTTGTTTGCTTTCGTAGAACCCACGTCTGCCTACTTAAGAATGTATATCATAAGGTATATCATAAGGTCAGTACTTGGCCTAATACATTTCATATGGCGAAGAAAGAATTTAATAATATACTCACTGTTTAAAAGGTATTCAAAGCTGTGATATTATATAAATGATTTACTTGATGATTCTTTTGCATTATTGGTATGTAGTAAATATTTGAATAAAAAAATATAATTAAGTTTATTTATGTAAAAAGAAACTAAACATTGTTTATAAGGTAACCCAAATATGAAAAAAAAATATTAATTTTATGTTGACTAAGAAGTTTACGATATTTTATTTCACATTTCCAAACAAAATATTTTTGTATTTTATTTCTTACCGAAAGTCTTTGAAACTTTACTGAAGGGCGCCTAATTTTTGTGCCGCGTCTTTATTACCTTAGCCCCGACATTGCTTATCTTAACATCGTCCTTGATAAGGGAATGTGTAGTTGGACTATCGAGGGCATACACACGTATTCTACGACCGATAATACTATAAGAATCGCCACTGGATTTTATAGCTTATTTTCAGGTCATTAAAGTGTAAATTTATAATTCGAAATATATAAAGATAAAAGGCTGAATTTAACTATTTTCTTTTTTCGCTGGGATACGCATTTAATGCCTCTTTACTAACCCCCTGGTGCTCGTAGTACGATGGGTTACAAGGACCAAGTTTTGTGAAATGCTCCAGATCTGTTAGATACAGGGTATCTTACGTAGCTAGTCATTTCATCAAGGCAAAAATTCCAATTCCGTAGAAATATGTGACGGCTACTTACAAAATAATCCACAAACATTGAGATCTTTGGCCTCTTACTTCGTAAAAAAAAGTGCCTCTTCATCCCTCCCTCTCCTGATTAGTACAAGAAGGGGCCATAATATATTGATGGCGGTGATGGTGTTTGTATGTCGAGGATATGGCGAAAATATTTAGTGATGGTTAATGGGAGTAAATTTTGACTCGTCTTAGTCGTTTTGCAAATTGTATTTGTTGTGTTGTGTTGGTGTATGGTACTTACGCTGAATACAATTAGTTTTAGTAATTAGAAACTGCCTTCTCTCGTTACCTTTTCAACACAGCAATTGATGTCCAAAAATAATCTCCATTTGTAATTCATTATTTCAATTATTATTACCTTATGTACGGTATCTCAAAAAGAACTGAAAATTTGATTGACACATAATTTACCTTTGCCACAAAATGTTATTGTTTTTCAGACATTTTTGTGCCTTTGCAAGCTATTAAGTTATTTTGCCTGTCATGTCTACTTGCTTTATTGTTATGTACTTCTTTCCTCTTCTCCTCTAACTCCTCTAAAATCTAGATATTAATATAAATTGCTTAATTTAATTTTACAACAATAAAAGCATTTCAGTATTGTAATACCTGTTTAATGTATACACTCAGCGAATATCTGTAAACACCCTTCACACCTATTGCTTTATAGCAATATGTGTGAGGAGTGAGGTTATAATTTAAATTTGAGAATGTAAGCAAAGCAAGCTTTTAATAAATTAAAGAAGAACTAAAATCTAAATATTAATATAAATTGAATAATATAAGTTTACAACAATAATAGCATTTTTGTATAGTAATGACTGCTTATTGTACACATATTTATCTATTTTAATATAATTTATCTCTTGTTAAATTAACATACGATAAATTACACAAACATTTGCGCATTATCTAAATTGTAATAATACGTTACCATAATATCTCTGAATAATGATGAAATTTGATAATCATGTTATGAATTGGAATAATATTGTCTGTTAATAATTCTAAATCATATCAGCCTCATGTTCAATGCATAATTAAGCAGTCTCTTTGGCGTAGTGATATTATGAAGCTAATATTCGAAAGTTTTTAGCAAGAGGTAGTGCCATGCTACATTGTGGCCGATTTGGGCGTGCGACGTGTTATGATGTCGCCATAAGAGTGATGGCTATGTTGTTACGTTTCCAGCGGCTTGTAGCCCGTTGCAAAGGGGCTTTTTTCATAGCATAGTGGCGAAACAAGCAATCGAGTCACATTATGGTAAGTAATCACATTCGCAACACCCGAGGTCTCGCACGTGACTCGCAGGCGTGGCCGTCACATTCATTTATGCGGATGTTAGTGGGCGTCAGTATTTCATGACTGCCAATGCCTGCTCTATTCTCCTGTGCTCCAAAAAGGCTTTTCATAAATTTTATTTCATTAAGTGCACCAAAATATTATTAATTTATGAGAGATATATTATCTCAGGAAGGACCTTTGTCTCTCAAAATACCGTCTGGTAGCACGCGACTACATATTGTGCGGTGTGGGACAGTTCCGGACGGTCGAATGTCCAATTGGCCACAGTCGGATAAAGTACAGCATCTCGTTTACATTATTTGTGGCGATCTTGATGCATACAAGCATCGGTATTACTAAACATTAGGGGGTTCTTATTCATGTGTATGGACTGTTTTTTACCTAACAACTGTTTCACCCTCGTGTATTTGATATTTGTGTACATACTTGCAATCCCTATCGTTTGTGGACGAAGTTTTCAACAATTCGTTTTTATTCATCCACACACGATAGGTTTTAATTTAAATAAACCACATATATAATAATTTCTTTACATACGTAGGATCATTTAAATTTTTGGTTTAGTTTCGTGATATATGATATCAAAAATTGCAGACAAAAAAGCAATGAATGATCCCTTGTTGACCTTTCCGCCCTTGTATCTGCGATGTCCCTCCCCTTTTAATGTCCTCCACGGGTTGTAATAAATCTCCAATTGGTTTATCGCCGATGTCGGACAAATACATGGCCCTGATAGTGCGTTATATTGTAAAACAAGACAATGTTAATAAAATGGAATAGATTTGTTGTTGTTGAAATGGAATGGACGTTTGTGTCATTTGGTTGTTGATAAGAAAACTGTGTGTCAGCTACGGCTTAGAGTTTACTCCGTAGCAAAATCTTTTATTAACAGTTAGGGCCAAGCTGGATTTATGTGTGTAGTCGAATTGGACCTGCACGACCTAGGAGGTATCTCTTTCTTACATGATATTAGCGTAAAGTGACAGCTGTGCTGTCGCGTTTCGTGCGGTGTGTAAGTGGCTAATGGAGATTGGAGGAGAAAAGTGGCCGACGCATCTGCATAAACTCTAACTCATTAAAATTGATCCGACTGCTCGTTTGCCCCCTTGTACTAAAAATAAGAAACGAATATGATTCCTTAAGCTAAGAACAATAAGTAGTCATGAAAATGGCTCCGACTGGTCGTTTGCAAAGTTCGTTTCAAAATTCATTCTCGAAAATGTGACAAGGTGATACCAAAAACTATAGGTAAATACTGTTTACTCATTTAGCCAAGCTAATGTTATCCAGCAAAATGGACAGCAAAGCAATTTAATTGGTCAATTTGGCACCTGAAATTGGCCACAAACAGCCATTAAATCGAGGTACCTAAATATTGATGTAGTTTTGGCGGTTACATAATGATGAGTGTGGTATTTCCCGCATTGCCGAAAACAGCTGTGTTTTATATTTCTTAATTAAAATGCGGACATACATACGCAGTCGCATGTGTTAATTAGTTTAGTGTACAAGCGGTTCCACGTGGTTTTACTCATGCGCGTGAATAATTAAGGTTTTTCATAATAAAGTGAAAACCTCAATTAATTATGTTCCCATTTATTTTTTTTACGATCAAATATTCTGATTTGATACATAATAACTGTTGGTTCATAAGTTATGTGGTGCGGCCTCTCGTAGAGGGATATGGCATTTGATTGGTGGTAAAAATTGACTCATCTTTTTGGTGGCTTAAAATTATACCTTGACAAAATACAGTAAGTAGGAATTTGGTAAGAGATAGTGCTAAACTGCATGCTTGCATGCAGTCGAATTGGGCCGGCACGACCGGGGAGATACCTCTCGCTTACACGAGACTGCCGTAAAGTGACAGCTGTGCTGTCGCGTTTCGTGCGGTGAGTAAGTAGCTGGCGGCCCATGGAGGTGGGAGGAGAAAGGAGGGCAGCGCATCTGTATAGCCTCTACGCGGATGTTTGTGGGCGTCTGTAGTCATGAAAATAGCTCCGGCTGCTCGTTTGCCCTACTATATCATAAAAAAAAATATAAAAAAAAAAATTTGCAACAGATAATCCTTTCAGAGAGTCCTTCGCTTCCCCCTCCAATGCACTACAATATATACTATTTATATAATAAAATAAATAATGTAATACCACCACGGTACCTACTATCTTAGAAGTTAAATCAGTAGGTAATTATATCTTATATCACCCCAACTTTACCTCGTCCATGTAATCTATAATCTTAACAAGTTAAAGCTGATTTTTGTCTAAAGCGCCTTTTTAGGTAGGATTAGGTGGATGTGACACGTGTTGAAAAGGTACAAGGGGACACTGGCTTTTAAATCCTAACAATATACACCACAAACATTTGCCTTATGTCCAAATAAATAAAGATCGTATTCCTTTTTGATCTTTTTTATTTACACATAAAAGATTACCTTTCATTTTATACTAGTATAATTCCGATGATGCCGATTCGTTTTATGGCACAATTTTAAATTCAAGATACAGTTTTATATGTATCTACATTTAAGCTCACTGATAGTCCATTTTATGAAAAAGACTAGCTTCCGCACGCAGCTTCGCCCGCATTGATTTCGGATCTCAAAAATGGAGCTATTACCTATACCTACATAATATGAACCTTTCTTTTGAATTACTATATTTATCTATTAAAAAAAACCCATCAAAATATGTTGCGTAATTTTAAAGATCTAAACACAGACACAGGAAAGCTACTTTGTTTTATACTATGTATATATGTATAAGTTTAATATGAATTTTAATCAAGAAATGATAATACATTCTATCAACTATATCTCTGATCGTAGGTTCCTATGGTTGAGAGTATTACCTACTTATATACAAAGTATGAAGTATTACTAAGAGTAGATACTCTTAATTAAGATGTTAGTCACATGACTAACATCTTAATTTTTGTGTAGTAACCGCTACTCTATAAATAAATGAACCTTAAAATATAAATATCGCCGGCTTACTGCAAGACCTCATTAATTGACATTTACAAAACTTTGAGTATCAATTATCTATACATATTATAATAAAACAGTAAAATTCGTCTGTCTGTACATTGAATATAGTTACGAAAAACTTATTGGTGGCGACGTTAAAATTGTATTAGAATGCTTTTGAAAAGCGTGATTTTTTTGTCTGTTTGTTTGTCCGACTAATCTCCGAAACTACTGGACGGATTCTCAACATCAAAAACACTTTACTGCGGTAAAATTGTTTATTCCTACAGGAAATCGGAATTTCGGCACACTGCAAGCAAACCATAACAAATCACTTTGATTATAATATCACTACGCTACGCGAACGCAGTCGCAGGCACCAGTTTGTGTATTATCAACACTACAATATAGTGTCATTGATGGAAAATTAATGATAAAATTGATTTATCAAAGGTTTGTGAATGTCAGTCAGTTAATGAGTTCTTGGAGTAAGCTGACGATAGGTATATACCTACTTTAAAATAGACTATAAACAGTTCTGATTTCTAAACAGTTTCTTCATGATATTTTATAATATGGTATTGTACATATACAGTATAACATAACCGTTATAACCTATTATGAAAAGAAAAATAAACAGTGTTAATTATTAATTTTCTCATGATTTTAGTCTAAAAAATTAATAAGACAATGTTAATAACATAAACGTAATTAAAAAGCCGCGTACTTCATACTTTTGTTATAATTTGACTGTATTTCGCCTTTCGATAAATTCGCAATCTACAGCTGAAAGGACACAATTCGTACCAGTTTCTGGAATTAGAGCATTCAACCAAATACACTATTTACTTCTACCAAATACACTTTTAATACACGTTTTATACCGTAGGTATAAACTGGTATAAATGTTGATTTTTATGCTATTAAGAACTTGACAAATCGTATCGTAGATCCTGAGATTAATGAGTTCATCGAAATCAACTTTATAGTTTTATACTGCTAAGTACCTACATAAAGTATTTTTATAGTTAAGTATATAGGCATTAGTATCTTATCTTATTAATACTATAAATGCGAAAGTTTGTATGTTTGTTTGTTTGTTTATTTGTTTGTTATTCCTTCACGCAAAAACTGATGAACCCATTTGCATGAAATTTGGCACACACACAGAGTAACTTGGATTAACACATAGGATAGTTATTATCCAGAAAAAAATGTTCCTATGGGATGCCATGGTGTAATGATTTTCCACGATATAGAAATTTACGCAGGTGAGAGACCGCGGGGCGCAGCTAGTTGTCTATATATATAAAACTCAAAGGTGACTGACATAGTGTTCTTTCAATGCACAGCCCAAACCACTTGACGGATCTTGTTTAAATTTCGCATGCAGGTAGATTTTATTAAGAAGACATACGCTAAGAAAGGATTTTTAGAAATTCAATCTCCAAGGGGGTGAAATAGGGTGTTGAAGTTTATATGGATTTCTTAGAAATTAAACGCAGGTGAAACCGCGGGGCCCAGCTAGTTAAATATAGGTAACGGATCGCACGAGCGTATTCCAGACTAAGTTCTCTAGTTCACTTAGAAGTTAGATATTAGATATTAGATAAAGTCTTGTAATGATGTTTTGCTTTATATACTTTGTTACTCAAGTTTTAGTAGTAATTGAATTTTAGCGTCATTTCTGTCTATAATGGAAACTGTATTTCTTTTATGGTCGGATGGTCTATGGACAAACGAGTAGTCGGTGACATTTTCATGACTACCGACGTCGATAGACATCCGCATAGAGGCGGTTGCGCTGCCCTCCTTTCTCCTGCCACCTCCTAGAGCCACCAGCTACTTACACACCGCACGAAATACGACTACAATTTACGCCGGTCTCATGTAAGCTAGAGGTACCTCCCCGGTCATGCCGGCCCTATTCAACTGAAAGGAAGCATGCATTGTGACACTACCTCTTACTATGTGCCACTACCTCTATATAATTTTTTTTCTAAATTTAGTTTATCTCTTACTCTTTTTTCCACCTTTCTACCTTCTTTACAGCTACGCTGTCGCGGTGTGTGTGGTGAGTTTCCATTAGCCCATTGTAGAGGAAGGAAAGAGAAGGATAACGCATATGTATAACAGCTATGCGTATATTCATGGGCTACGCTCAAGTGAAGTTTATTCTCTACACTAGTGGTGCTAACCTATCGAAAGTTGACCTTAAAAATCAGTTGGGATATTGATAGGACTATCAATGTAATGATATTTTTGATACTATCGATATTCTCACTATTGCCACACTATCGATAGACTATCGATAGTTTATCGATATAATCCTATCGAGTTTTATAGGCATTTTAGACAAAGTAGCATGCATCAACTAACACAACCGCCAATAGTTCGTATAATTATTCGTTATGCCAAACCATCACGCAAATTAAATCCAGCGTGCAATAAATTTAAACAAGTACCAAATAAATATGGCTAACAAGAAATTGTTTCAGTTGGGTGCTGAACAGAGTGTGTTCTAGAAAATTTCAATACTATAATTCACCTTTAATACCTAATATGTTATACGTATAATTTACCTTTAGTGCCTTAAATGTATACCTATAATTTAATATTTATTCATCCTCACATAGTATAAGTCTTTCTTATTCTACTATTGATTCTTCTTATGAAAGGCAAAACTGGCCATATATTTTTATTAATAGCTTGCAGTAGGGGTTTCCCTTTTTTTCGCAGGGCTAATTAATTAGTCCGCATATCTGCTACCCTTCCTCGGTAAACGGGCTATCTAATGGTCACCGCACTCATATCAACTCGAAATAGGAATGTAACCGTATCGCCTTTCGCCTAGCCGTCAACTACGTACGACGACGACGTACGAACGTAATGTAAGCGTATAATCATTATATTGACACCGTATGGGCACCGCCTGTACGTCACCTCGGCTATACTAGGCGAGCAGTAAGCGCACGGTGACCTGGATTACGGGTCGCCGTAAGCGAGCGGCCGCCTAGTTGACGACTCGCCGTAAGCGCGTGAACGCCTGGTTGACGGCTCGCCGTAAGCCCGTAGATAGCGGTTTGGTTGTCTGTACCGAGACAAGGCGATTACGTTACGTTTCCCATTAGTGTGCGTTGCAGTATGGAGTTTCATACAAAAAATACTAAACGGCTCGAGGTGATACGGTTACGATCTCTTTCCGAATAGGTATGTGTGCGGTGACCTTAACCCTGAAGAATAAACCCCGAAAGGATTTCGAAAAAGTAAGTAAGTAAGTAAAAGTAGTAAGTAGGTAGTTCCTAAGATTTGCAAGTAAGCATAATATTATAACAAATCAAATTAGTAAGAGGTAGTGCCACATTGCATGCTTGCATGCAGCCGAATTGAGCTGCCACGTCCGGGGAGATACCTCTCGCTTACTAGGGGCCGGCGTAAAGTGACAGCAGTGCTGTCGTGTTTCGTGCGGTGTAAACGCATGTTGCATGACATTCAGTTTCCATACAAAAACCACATCATTAAATAATGTAATTATAACCTTGACCTTAGGTAGGTACTATTTCGTGTCTAGTGCATAACATTTTCTCACGCACACTTTAACTGAGTTACAACACTAATAAAGAATAAATAATTAATTAGTACTTATATACGTAGCCACAAAAAGGAGTATTTTTAAGAGTTTACTAAAACGAATAACCAAATGAAATATAGAACAATAATAATTACTTTTACTTTAATTGAAATGGTCAAGTGCGAGTCGCTCTCGCTCTCAGACGGTTACGTTCCAATCACTCCAACGCGACGGAAGGTCAATCATAACAACATATTGTTGTTAATGACGACCAGGCTGACGCAGTGGTACACGTAGGTAGAGGGCTCGGATGAGCGGAGCAGGTTGCGTCAGGGGTCGGGGGTTCGAATCCCGTGTAGGTCGCGGATTTTTATCTATGTATTATATATATTTAAATAATAAAAATCATAAATATATATCATTTCTTAAATTTATAAACATACTAAATATATTTCCGTTGTCTAGTAGCTGTAACACAAGTCCTAACGGTACTTAGCATGGGGCTGGACTAACGTAGTGTGATAAGTTCACAGATATTATTACTATTATATTATTGTACTTGTTGTTATCCGCGGCTTTGTTTGCGTGGTTTTTCGCGATAAAAAGGAGCTGTGGGCCCTCTTCAGTCCTTCAACTGTCTCCGTACTAAAATAACATTTCCACAATGCAATATAACTCTTGTTGAGAACTCTGATATTTCTGTCAAACGTTTGACAATAGCAATTTCATTTGATTGCTAAGGCGTACGTCATACTGTTTTGCTCCCTTAGATGAAGTATAACACTTACTTCTAAGTTTGATTCTATAATAATACCCTCTATAGCGATCTGATTAATTTGATGGAAATGTGTTTTCCCATGAAAGGTTTTCACGATAAAATGAAGCCAATGGCACTCTTCAGTCCTTAAAATATCTTCATGCTAAATATGACATCGATCCGTTGTTTCGATGTAAAAGAAATACAAACAAACAAACAAACAAACACCATTTTGCATTTATAATATTAAAATATGGATACGAAGACAGGGTTCCATCTGCGGTCGTATTTTGTAGGAAGTAAAATACTTTGAATTAGCTTGACACCAAATTGAATTATTCTAGTATAGGTAACGGGAAATAATCTAGCGAATCTTAATTTTTGATATACTAAGTCGTTATATTTTTCTCTAATAAAGATAATTATTTCAGTTTTTTAATATTAGTTTGTGCCTAGGTATTAGAAATGGCTTTGTTAATGACAAATGGAGAACTAAGTAATCTTATAAGGCTTTCATTTTTCGGTAACGTAATTCGGATTAGAAGATTTAATATGAATATAATGAATACAATACATTATAATAGATCCCGTATTATAATGTACCCTCAGCATCCTCAAAAGATAAAAACATAAAATTATAAATGTGTGAAATAAAGAGAGGTATGTCAGTAGTAATTATTTTTTTCATAGTATAAGGGGGCAAACGAGCAATCGGAACCTTTTCTACCGATGCATAGACAAACGCATAGAGGCTATACCGATGAGTTGTCTTCCTTTCTCTTCCTCCTTCCATGGGCCACCGGCTACTTACACACCGCACGAAACGCGTATTATTAAAAAGTAATATTTAGTTATTGTCCAATCATCATCGTCCTCACTTTGTATTATGAGTACTAGACAACGGAAACATATTCAATATCTTTAAAAAATATATTAATATTTATTATTTCATTATTACCAAATGATTTTCATTATTAAAAAAAATAATGTATTATATGAAGATTTTTATTACAGAAGTACCACTATACAATATACATAGCTTCCGCCCATTTTCCACTTTCCCAGGATACGAACCCGCAACTTCAGGCGCAACATGCTCCTCTTACCAGATATACGTTACTACTACGCCAAGCATTCGTCAATTTTAAGAAGGGCGGATGCAGAAGCTTTTTTATATAAAAATAAACGCAGACAAAGTCAGAGATAGAAGTACAGTTATTTTCCACAATTTTCCTTGTTATTTCAAGTAGCATTTGATATAAAGTTATTTTAAGTGAAGTACGTTTTATGGCGATAGCCGTATCACCTTGGCTTCAATCGACGTTCCTCATAATAGGTGGATGTCAGAGTGATGAATTGCTTTTGATATTACAAAGTAAATGAACTGCTTTTTAAACACACCCCAATGGAGGAGGAAAAGTAAAACGTCTCCTGGTGACTCGGCAAAAAATATATAGGAAAAATGTGCTTGGCTTTTAAAAATTAAATCCGAATTTATTGCCACCAACTTGGGAGTATTATTTGTGCGTTTTTGACTGCGTAATTCCTGTTTCTGAAGCTCGGAGAATGCTCTCGGTTTAACGAATTTGTAAATTGGAAATACACTCTGAACAAAATATTTGTAACTATCATCATCTACAAGACGAGGCAGTAATAAGATCGCAGTTTCTTTTATAATAAATTTCAATAGCGTACAAGACAAAAATATGAACTGTAATTACAAAAATATTATTCTAGAACCATTAAATTCATGTTATTTACACACATTATACAGGTATACGCAAATTATAGGATTGGATGGAACGTTTATTTCTGTCTGCAACATCTAACTCTTTCCACATGGTAAATATATATAAGAGAAAACAAAATTCAATTTATAATAATTTTTTGTTCGTAAAATAAGTGTAATATAAAATACTAGCTGCGCCCCGCGGCTTCGCCCGCGTAAATTTCGATATCGTGGAAAATCATTCCATGGCATCCCTCAGGAACATTTTTTCGGGATAAAAGCTATCCTATGTTACTTCTAATACCTCCAAGAACATGTGTACAAAATTTCATGATGATCGGTTGAGCAGTTTTCGCGTGAAAGGGTAACAAACAAACTTACATTCGCATTTATAATATTAGTATGATGATAACAACATTCTTCTTCACACTAGACGGGTTTCCCATACACATACATATCTGGTGACATACATTACAATCCCTAAAATAATTCAAATATAACAAAATAATTTATCAAAGTAATGTAAAAGGCATTTTTTTTCATAACGAGTCACGAAGTCTCATATTTTTAATCACGCTGTAATCTTGGTCGCATTTCTTTTGTTTCTTCATTTTAATAAAAAAATAAAGCTATAAGAAATAATCTGTTGGTTTCTTAACGTCCAGTATAAAGACTTAATATTAAATATTCTTGATACTGACAACTTCCAATCGCGTTTCGTGTCATTTGTCATTCTCATGTGGTCCATTGGAAGTGAGCAAGGAAGAAGGGCAACACATCTGGTTGCTAAGTATGCGGACCGATATTTTACCTCGATATAGTACCTACTATTCGAGGTCGTTAAAAGCTAAAGGTCCTTACTAAACAACAAAAATCAGAACAATGGGAGAAATATATAGCCACACGAATTTTTTAAAGTTTTTTCTCACTTCGTACACGCTGTATCATCAGCTGATCGAGCGCTCGGCAGTGCGAGGTTGCAGCTAGAGGCTCACATCAACACAAAGCATGACTACATTTTTTCGCTATTTAACTAAACTTAAAAAAGTTTACGACAAGTATAATACGAAAATACTTTTTTAAACAGTATTTTCGTATACTTGTAAACT